>VXBU01016690.1:1252471-1315267 GCA_013400315.1 Bombycilla garrulus
CTCTCTCTCTCCCCCCTACCCCGCCCGGGGCAGCGCCGAAGGCACCGGCGGCGGGGCCGGCAGCGGCGATGGCCGCGGCCCGCACGGAGCGGTGGCGGCGGGAGCGCCCCCCGGTGGCGGGGCACGGCCGTGTCCCCTGGCGCCCGAACAAAGGCGGCGCCGCCAGTGTCGCGCCCTGTCGCGATATCGGGTCGTGAGGGACGGCTGCGGTACCGCCCGAGGGCAGGAACGGGCAGAATTACACGCGCTTGTGGGGGCAAAAAAGCTTGTTAGTGCAGTAGCTGTTGAGCGGTGCTACATTCGCGGTGCTGGGAAAGCTTGGAGGCCGACGTTTTCCTGCTGGAAGTTCAGGAATTCTGTGATGTGCGTGATTTTTCACGTCACGTTGCATATTCTACATTTTGTTGTACAATAAGCTTGTGGCAGTACAAACTATTCTCAAACAGGGGCTTTATTTTTATAAGTTTCCCAAAGCTTTTAGATTGTTTGCACTCATTCTAAGGCAATCAGAAGCGTCTGTGGAAGAAGGAAAGCTTTTCCGTGTATAACCTATCCTGTCAATAGCTACTCACCCAGAATACCAAATTCTCAGCTTTATGCATAGTAGGATGCTAAAGATTTCAGTTGAACATAATTTTGCATGTGACTTTGTTTAATTTTGCTTTAATAACACCAGTGAGACGATATTTGGAAATGCCATGTGTCTCAACAAGCCAAATTGCTAGGCAAATTGATTTTACTCTAATTTGATAACAAGAAATTGCTTCTGAAGCTGAGGTTTTGCCTGCCCAGTTGCTAAACCAGGTTAACATAGACTTTTATAGGTGAATTATAAATGTCTAAAAGGTTTAATTCAAGCCAGAATGGGATGTCAGCAGCATTGCAAGCAGTGGCACTGTGAAAATATTGATATTAGTAACAATGTGTGTATATTGCTTTATAGTGCACCGGGTTGCACTGTAGGTTTATGGGAATGGCTACAGTTCTCTTGGAAGCTTGGATATGGCTAGATTGGAAGAAGCTGCCTTCAGTCTTTATGGCAACAAGAGTTTTCCATAGCTCCGGCAATGGCTGATGAATGCTTAGTGTGGTTGAAAGCAGCACTCAGGAAAACCCCTATTTCCATCCTTTCCCTAGACTCCAGCAGGTGATCTGGTGACAAAGCCCTGGCTCCATCTGAAAGGACAAATTTTTTTTTTCCCGGAGTTAATTTACCTGAGACTTATTTCTTCTGGTGACAATTACAAAAATTTAATGAAAAAATAATCACTATTTCCCCTTCAGTTACAGGTGGATTTGTTATTTCTTCTGCATTATAGCAGTTTTGCATTGTAGGCCTTTGATTCAATAGAACAAAATACTGTCTTTGAAAATAAGAAAGCTGGGTGATCAAACCATGGTCAAATCATGATAGGATGCTTCAAGAATAAGTTTACTATGTTAAATGCCTTTTTTTTTCTTCTTGTTTTGTTCTTGTTTGTTTGGAATTTAGAAACAATTTAGAAACTATTTAGAAACAATTTAGATACTATTTAGGTTAGTTTCAATATTGGTTTTACTTTCTAAGTTAAAGAGTCAATGTTACCACATCTGCTTAGACCCTCACCAGAACATGAAAAATCTTAGGTAATAAGCCTCTGTTGGTTTCTACTTAGTTATCAAAGGATGAGAATGATGGAATCAGTTATTAAAGATGTAAAAATTTCAGTCAGTCACATATTACTCAAGATATCTGTGTTGATTTTGTGACTTCTGGAGTTTTTTTGGCTTTTTTCTGGTACTATTGGACCAAAAGATTTTCAGCATGCATCAAGCCCTAGGTAAGTTTCAGTGTGTATTGGCAAGAATCAGTAGTTTTAAATTCCCCAAGTAGTCTTCCTAGATTGTTACAGTTATAAAAAAATTAGCTTTTTGCAGATTTTATAGATGTTCCCAATTCAGGAATAGTTTTTACATTTTCAGCATCCCATATATGCTATGACAGCACAGCTGTAATATTGTAAACATTTTTGGTCATCCAGGTTTTACTGAGAATTTGTAGTTTCTAAAATATTGATGTGATGAGTGGTTTTGTACAAGCCTTATCTTTTAAGAAGCAAAAGGTGAACTTTAGACTTGAGTTGGGTGTAGAAAGCGCTGCTGCACTGTGATCTCTGGGGCTTTGTGTGGGCCCAGACCTCTGCCCATGGCTGCAGGGTCGGAATCCAGCCCTGAGCCTCCCTCTTCCAAACCACTCCTGCAACAAAACCTTGCCATTGATATGAAGCCAAATCCAGCTTAAGCTGAAAAAGATACAGCTTGGGCTGAGCAAATGGTGTTCTGTGCCTGTGTGCCCACTCTGACTTTATTTGCAAATCTGATTTACAGGCTGTGTGGGTTATTTGGAGAACTGCAAACATACAGCTACGATTGAAAAGTTCATCACCTGCTTGACAGTTCTTCTCTGCCGTGCAGGCATTGGGGTTTTATTTCTGACTTTTATTCTGCAGTGCTTTTGCAGAGACCCAGCATCAGCAGCTGTGACACAGACATCTGGGAGTGTTCCTGTGCCAGTGTCAAAGCTGAGTTGTCACGTATGTTCTGGCTCTTTAGCCTGCCAGGCTCTAAGGCACCCTCATGCCACAGAAGTTTTAAAGCACACCATGACTTGTGCTATGGCTTGTGCAGAACTTGTGTTGTCATTCTAGACTGGAAATACTGTGCCCAAATCCTTACCATTGGTTCTGACGGTTAGGAGCCCAGCAGTATCACTGAGTGGAGGTCAAGTATGAGGAAGCAGAGAGTATTACAAGCGAGGAGCCAAAGGAAGTCATCAGGTGTAATGAGCCTGATCTTTCATTTATGGTGGTGTTTTATATTCTGTGCAGGGCAAGGAGTTGCTCTGTAGCCATCTCTTTCATGACTGGGAAGAAATGATGTGCAAAGGATTAACAGGTTTCACATTGCAAGCAACAACACTCTTCTGTTGGCATGGTCACAGTGAGAGTTTCCTTTGTGTGCTGGGTGAGTAAATACCTTCCTGTGGTACCTGTGAGAGGATCAGTCCCTTCCCTGTGTGCAGGAGCAGGGTATTGAGCAGCAGCCACTGCGCCTTGCCTGAGGAGCTTGGCAGGTGGACCCAGGCCGTCAAGGTGTGACCACCTCTGGCTGATGTCACAAGTTGGTTTTGACTGACAGTCACAAACCCAAAGCTGGATATCACAAGTAACTATACTTAGGAAGAAAATAAAAGATGTTTCCCGCCAAAGTCTTATTAATTTATCAAAAATATATGTATCCTTAGTAGCAGATGGTCAATAATAGATGATAGATGGCCTCCTCTGTGTAAATTAATGGCTGTAATTCACTTGAGGGGATCTGCTGATGTCATAAGCTGCCAGAGTGCAGCTTGAGTGATTTATTAACAGCTGAATCCTAGGCTGAATTGCATCCTTGTATTCACTTAGGGTTTGCAGATTCATATTTATAGAATGTGTAGGTTTGAACTTCTTGATGATTATAGGGATCTCTTCTGTGACTCTAATACAGGGACACAGTGAAAAAATGCTGACTATAAAAGCTCAGATGCCTTCCCGTGATTAAAGGCAGATTTTCTCCACTGCTGCATATCAACATCGTCCCTTTTTTTATTTTTGAAATCAGCAAAACAATTTCTGTAGAGCTTTACGTAAGTCCTGTTTTGGGTTTTGTTTCCCCCCACCATAAAATATAAACAATGTCATTTTCATCAGGTACAGGAACCTCTGTCACTCAGTGTTGTAGTCACAGCCTCTGCACACATTGGGCTGTGTGCAACACAAAAAGCTGGGAGAGGGTTGAGGGCTAAATGGAGTTTAGCTGTAAGTGCTATCTCTAGTAATAACTGGAATTTGCTGTTTACAAAGAAGGCAACAGTCACAGAAGGCTAGAAAAGGTGCCTGGAAACCAAAAGTCTTTGTGTACAGGGAGGAGACTCCCTGTTCAGGGAGAAAACCTTCCTTTCTTCCATAAAATTCTTGAATGGTGAAAATAAACATTTTCTGAATATGGATCCTAGATTTATCATACCCTTCTAACATATGAACATATGCAAGCAAATGAAACAATATAAATTTCAATTCCTTTTTCCTCCTTCCCAAAAAATTGGAGCTGATTAGGATGATATTAAATCCTGTTTCTCAAACAAGGGATGCATTTCCAAAATGTAATTCGAGTTGTAGAGGAAGAGGAAAAGGGAGATGAGAATAAATTATGAAGAATTGCATAGCAGGAAGGAACAGTCAGAATTCATTTGCAAATAACTATGCACATTACACTTGCTAAAGATGCAGAATTTCTTGAGAGAACTCACAGCAAATGTTTGGATGCCAGTTAGAACCCAGTGAGAACCCTTCTGGTTTTCTCTCTTTTCTCTCTTCTCTGGGGTTAGTTTTGTTTGCTGATAGATTTCAGCACTTCTTGGAAGAGTGCTGCAGTTATTGTCCTCAGCAAGGAATGCTGGTTTGCTATTGAGCAAATACTGCTTTGCTCCTGCTTTTCTTCACCACTGTTTGTCTGTCTGACCTGTCTCTGTGTAGGAGGTACAAGAAGAAGGAAGGTTGTATTTGTACAAAAAACAAAGATGAGAACTTGAAGAAAAACAGGCTCCAGGTGTTGCTCACAGCCTTCAGGCAAAGCCCTTTCAATTCATTATCAGTTTACTAATTTCAGTAAGCCTGTTCTTGCTCTTACAGTGTCATGGACAAAACCCAATCACACCAGGGACCTACAGTGTTAGATATTGTACAAATGCACAGAAGGGTATCAAAAAGGTATTTTAAATAAAGATGTGGGGTTTTTTTTATTTTGATTTGGTTTTAGTTTTGTCATTGCTGTTTTGTTTAGTTTTTTTGTTTGTTTTGGTTTTTGGTTGTGTTGGCTTTTTGGTTTTTTTTTTTTCCTGGAGAGAAATGCTCGCTTCTGGATGTTTTAAAATTGCTCATGGTTTTGTAGTAGCACATCTCTGCAAGCTTGGCTCCTGGCTCACCTTTAACTTCATGGGAGCTGTACATACAGCAGGTGACCAGCTGGACCACGGCCGGCCCATGATTTGCAACTTCCAGGGCAGTTGCGAAAGCATCTTCCATTTCCTCTTGAATTGTACCTGAATCCATCCCTTTCCTTTTCAAACTCACCTTAGGCTGGTTGGGGTTGCTTTTCCTTGTCTCTGTGTCTTTGCTTTGCTTGCTTACTTTGGATGCAGTTTGTGTGAAGGCTGCTATGCAAAAACAAAGAGATCTTGCCGAGTATCTCCATTACGCTGTATTGATCTCTGTGATTTTCATGCTTTGGAGGGAGGAATTGTTCCTGTCTTCCCAAAGCTCTGTTGTTACTTAGAAATTCATATATTGGTGTGAATTTTTCATTTTCTTTTGCCGTACCAACAAGGAAGGCTGCTAATTCTGTACTTTTTTTAATAACCTGCCTTTTCCTCCCTGCACAGCCAGGCAAATCAGTACAAGACTACAGAGTCCCAAGGAGTTATGATACAGAGTGTTTCTCCCCATTCCTGATTGTTCTGCAAGTTCTGAGACAATTTGTTCCACAAACAGCAGCAAGATTCCTGGTGCTCTCAGTCCCCCAAGTCCTCTAAAACAGAGACAAAGCAGAAGTAGTTGTTACACCTGACCTAATCCTGAGTGGCCACCAGAAGAAACAATGGACTGCCTAATACCTCTCATGGTAAATAATAGTGAACCAGGTTCTGCTATGCGGACTCCTTGGCTGCCTGAGGTCTGGCTCACCTGTTAGAAGGGAGGAAGGAATTGCATTCATCCATTACTGAATGCTGAATCCAAAGAGATGGTATTTGCAGTTCTGTTCCTGAACAGTCTACAGCCATGTGGACGGCAGTGGGAACCTGTGTGTCAAGTGACAGAGCAAAACCACGGATTTCACCTTGCAAGCTTTGTTCTTGTAGAAAGTTGAGTGGGTGCTTTTCTTTTCTTGGAGGGAGTTGTTTTGGTTTTGAGGGGTTTTTGTTTGTTTGGATCATGGAATATTTTTGATGGATACTGATCTAATTCCACCTGAGTATGCTGATCAAAGTGTTATTTGTCCATCTATATTTATCTAGACTACTTGTACTAATACACACCTGGAGACGTAGTGTCTGTTTGTAAAATGATCCAAAGAGCAGAAGAAGGGCAAAAAGGATTCAGAAATGTGCTTGTTTCATGTTCTTGTTGCTGATTTTTGTGCACTGACACTGTTCTGCCATTATCTGATGATAGCATCTAGCAGTAATTTATTTTCATCACTGCATTTGGATTTGTTGAAGAGATATGTGGATATTCATCTTTTTCCCTTTCCTACCAGAGCCTGTCAGGCCTTTGGCTTTTGCTGATGGAGGATGGTTCTCAGGTGAATTTTTTTGTGTGCCTTTTTTTTATTATTTTAATTCACAGAATGCACAGTCCTTTTATACTCCATCAGCACTAAAGAGTTACCTCACAGTGAGCACTGGATGCACATGCAAATCATGTATCCCTTCTGACATAAACCACGCAGGCACTTTGCCAAGAGTGAATCCCATGAGAAGGGCAGTAAATCAAGCACAGTGTTCTCTTTTCCCTGTGGATACCTCAAGCCCCAGCTATTGTTTCCAGAGAGGCTGCCTTACCCAGCAATGGTGCAGTAACATGGATAATTTTGCACTTGTAATTTTGACTTCATATCCCAGGGCTGGCACAAGAATTTTTCCCTCTCCTTGGGGAAAAAAAAATGAAAAAGGGAGAAAAAAGGAAAAAATAGAAAATTTCTGCCAAGTGGCAAAATATAAGTTGAGTGCATCTCTGCAGCATTTCTATCAAGCAAAAAGGAGTTTACTTGTTCACTGCTTGCTCAGAAAGGGGAATAATGTCTTCTACCATGTGATGACATGTTTTGAAAGAATTCAGGAGGTTAATTTAGGGGAGGGAAGGATGACGATTTAAAAAATTCTATCATTTTTTTGCTTAACTTATGTATTTTGGGGAAGAATAAAAAATCTGAGCTGAAGTAAGTTTGGACCAGATGATCTATCGACACCTGCAACAGTGGAAAATGGAAAGTGTCTCAGGCTTTAATATATGCAACTACTGAGCATCTTTTTTTCTTGCATGTCTGTTACATTGGAGGTTTGCATCTTATGGAGGTAGCTTTGAGAGCAGCTTGGAACGAAGCCAGAAAAAATCTCTTTCAAAGGCAGCCAATTTTTGTTAGACATTTGGATACAGTACCAGCTATCAGTTATGTGGGAAAAACCACTTTGGTTTTATTTGATGTTGAAAGACATACAGGAGTCTTGGTGTTCCTCTGGTGATTCAGCTCTAGAGTGTAACTTATCTGCTTTGCTGTATCGCCCTTACAATTCTGCAGATGGGAGTGTCACTCCATTTTACATGATGTTGGCCCTGAAGCTACTTGATCAGCCTCAGGAGAGGTTCATGAAGGTCCAAGACAATTTCACTGTGTAGAGGTGGAATTTTCAGTGACTTTCCCTTGGTTTTTCAAAATCATTATCCATTTATAGTGCCAAGCTTTGGCTGATTGAGAGAGATTGTTGCTCTGCTCTTTTGGCAATCAGAGATCACTGTAAAATGTCACAAAGTGGGCACTCTGTCTCTGTCTGCTTTTCAAAATTTTGGTCATAAAGCCCAGTTGCCTACTTTGCTCATGTAATGGTGAGCTCTGCTAAAGTGTCTGTGATGAATAATTTGTTTACTCAGAGTGAAAGAAAAATAGATGATTTGTCTGTGCTTACTTTTTAGGCTGTCCCTCAGTGTGCTTATGATAAGTATGTGTATCTCAGTGCAGTGCAATTACAGCTTTGATAAGATGTCTTCCCTAAATATGACAGAAAGTCTTGCTGGACTCCAAAGAGCAATGCAGTGGATCTGCCTCAGTTATTATCACTTCAGGAACTGTCATAATTGACCTGCTTCCTTGTGGCTGTAAAGCACATTGAAGTATGTTACTGTGAAAAACCTTTCCACTCTCCTCTAGCTCTGTCTGGGACTGAAGCATGGAAAAAAAAATATTTGTGACTGCCATGGATGTACATGGAGGAGGCTTGATGCCTCTATTCTAGGGTATGGAGAGACTGTGTTTTCCTGGAGGCAAAATGGAAGGCAAGAGATGGAAATTTTATCTGTACTCATTTTTTCATACAGACAAGTGAGAAATTACCAACACATCTGGATCAGGCTTTGCCTTGGCAACAAGGGAGTTTTTTGGCCTAACTGGGTTAAGTTTGGTTGGTTTTTTGTTGGTTTTTTTCCCTTTACAGACTCCATCCTGATGACTTTGGCATTTGTGTGAAACTGCAAATTGGTAGATGCAAGAGGCAGGATTGCAAGCTCTGACGTTGGTGAGTGGGGTGACACTTCTAAATGACAGAAGGATAGAATCAGAAAAGAGGGGATGCAATGTGTTCTAGACATACCTGCCTATTCTTCTGACTTTGTTTTTCTGCAGACAGCACCTTCCTCTTGGTCGGTCTCAGAAGCTGACTGCTTTTCTTCTTAATTGTAACACTTCACTAGCAGTTTACAGAGGGAGCATAACGAAAACACAAAATCCTTTGCTGGAAATGGTGCCATTAGAGGATAGGGAAAGGCTAGGATGACAGATTCCTCAATGCAGTTCTAGTTTTGCATGTGAAACATTTCACTAATCTCCTGTCTCCCTCTGTTATTTCATTGTCTTTCTAATCTTCTTTTTTATAGCCTATCAGTAAATTAATGAAGTCTACCCCAAAGGTTTGCCATGTGACTTAGGAGTGTTTAAATAGTGCGTTGCAGTGAAGTAAAAGATCCTCCTGAAATTCAGCCTTTCACATTCTCCTCCTCTCCCTTTATTTAGAGGAAGAATGAACTTGTATCCAGCTTTCTAGATGAGCTAGAAAAAAAAAGTTCTTTTTGATTTGCTCTAACTTTCTGACATTCCTTCTCAGCCTTCTGACAGAAGTAACCATGGTCATGGCAGTGATGGGTCTTGCAAGATGAGGGCTGATCGGCAATTTTGGCTTTCTTGAAATTTCTGTGGGTTTTGAAGTCCTGGATCAGCTTTCTAGGAGGGTATAGTTTCACCAGCAGGAACAAGGGAGGGCCCAGTGTGCAGAGATACTACTTTAATGAAGTGTTGGCAAAGAGCAGCCTGTGCTCCAAGACTGAGGGCGGGTCTGGCTCATGTGATTCAGGCTGCTGAGTCTGTAGCTGAAGGCCAGCCACTTAAATGCCAAGCCCATTTACTTCTTTGAAGAATTCCAAGATGTCTCTGAGGGGAGGTGGAGACAAACAGGGAAACTTGGTCAGTGACACGCCACGTTAAACAAGGAGTTTCCCTGTTCAGAATTAGTGAGGACATGGATGGAGTGATCAGAGTACATGCTTGCACACATGTCTACATAAAACAGATCAGTTTTGTTTCTCCTGCTTTGCTGTCCTTTCTCATTTCCATTACCTGAATGCAAAAGAACGTCTGATGATAGGGGAAACTTTTTCTTGATTCTTCTGAATATTGATGGGAGCCCCTTTTTCTTTTGAGGAGCTCTGGCTTTTCTAGTCAGTGTTTTTTCACCGAAAGGGGAACATGATGTGCCATCATGTCAGAAAGCTGCTTCCCCAGCAGATATCTGCCAACATGAGAGGTCATAGCTGCCTGACCTGCCATGAGCAGAGAGAGGCTGCTCTCTGTCTCAGGGGCTCAGAGCCCAGTTTATCAATACAGCCGCCTTCACATCCCAACTGCTCTGGAAAAATAGCTGCTTGCTGGCAGCTAATAAATGATTAGTGCCAAGAAAAGGCTGCTAGGTTCAAATCTGTAGGTGACATGGCAGGGGGATGGCAGGGAACAGCTGTCTAGGTGGTGGCAGGATGCAGTGATTTTTCAGGGAAAGCTGAAGTCAGTGGGAAGGCTCTGGTTTCACTGAGGAACCGTGAGGGTAAGAGCAATGTTTTATTAAATGTCTAAGCAGTCTGATAGACTGTGTCTTATGAACAGAATTCCAGGCTTGAGATGGGGCATTAAGGACTGCCTTGTGTTCCTGTGCATAAAGGGCACTGTGTGTAAGGCCCAGCTGCCAAAGATGTTGCTGCATGTGCAGTGTTGTGCTGAATGCAGAGATTACTGCACCTTTACAGCAAACCCTGAAGGTTTTCCTCAGCTGCCTCAAGAAATACAGCGACTTTATTCTTTGCTTTGAAACAGCTTCTGTGCTGAAACTGAGAAGTACAGAAGAATAATCTTCCTTTTTCCAGTCCAGCTTTGCTTTTAGTAGTGTGTTCCTCTCCTCAAGAAAGCCTCAGACCTGGTATGTAAGAGCAATGTCTTTAAAGGACTCCACGACTGAAATCAGAACTTGTTCTTTATTATAGCTCCCTCACAGGTCTTGTTCTTCTTTTCATTATGGTTGAATAATATCAAATCACTTTAACTTTTTCATAGTAACACCTAACTTCTGATATAGGTATGCCTTTGGTTTCTGCTATATTTTTTTTGTCCAGAAAGTATAGATACACACAACAAATCAATGCTTTCAATTATATGGTTTATAACCATTAAATTAAAAAAAAAAAATTAATAATCTAATTTTTAAAATTAAAATAAACTCCAGGATTCTAGCTTACAAGATCCTACCCTGCCTCAGCTTCTTTGTGAGGCTACAGTCTGTGTATGATCCCCAGTCTGCCAGTCCTATTACACCCCATAATAACCATTAGCCTGTTCTCTAGGCTTTTATCCTTTTCATCCAGTATCCATCCATTATGTGCAGCAGGCAGAGTTTGCAGGACAGGGCTGGCCAGTCTCAGCATCCTTGCCCCAAAGAGGCCACTTCCCTGGAAAGCCCCCTCCCCCAGGCTCTGTGTCAGAGCTGCTCTGACATCTGGCCATGCTCAAGTTGGGCGGTGGACATCTTTGCACCAGAGCTCTGGGTGTGGATTCGAGGCCATACCTTCTGCATTCACACAGAAATGCAGACGCTTCTTTTGCATTCTTCTTCCAGTTGCTTTGTGTTGGGGATGGAGTTTTAGATCACAAATCTGACAATCAAGCAGCAGTGGTCTAGTTACAGTCCCTGTTAAGGTTTTAAAAGCCACATGGCCCCTTCTAAGTGAGAAGTCACCAGTGTAGAAGCCAGCTATTTGTTACTTTAGCTAAACATAAAAAATGAAAAGAAAAAATCCAAACCTCTCTTAGCTATTCATTTTTCCTCATATGCTTGTTTACTCAAGGCAGAAAAATGTGTTTGGTTAAAATACAAGTAAGTGGAATTTTCAGGAGGGCTTCTACTTTTGGTGTATTTTTCATCAGCATTTTGTAGCTGATGCCTGAGTGCTGTACTGCTGAGCTGTTCTGCTAGAGCATGTCCTAGCCC
The DNA here is from genome assembly GCA_013400315.1 of Bombycilla garrulus. Classification (NCBI taxonomy): domain Eukaryota; kingdom Metazoa; phylum Chordata; class Aves; order Passeriformes; family Bombycillidae; genus Bombycilla; species Bombycilla garrulus. Next base: position 1,263,849 of record VXBU01016690.1, read on the forward strand.
ATATTCCTGTCTGCTCCGTAAGGGAATGGAAACTCCACAGGTCATAAGCCAGTAATCTATTGATTCATGATATCAGACTTTCTTGTGGAAAGTTTTCTCATATCTCATGGGCCGGATGGTCTGATTTTTATGTGAATTTTCAGTTCCTTTTCAAGTAAAAGGTTTTCTGAAGTGGGATTTTGCTGAGGAAATCTGGTAATGCACTGTGTCCCTGTAAGCTCTTGTGGTAAGACAGTAGGTATAGACAGGACAGACTGACAAGGCCATTTTAGTGGGGGTGAGGGCAGCACAGAGTCAAGCTTGCTTTCAAACAAGGGATTATTGGATCCTTGTTTGCTCTCCTGCTTTTTGCATTCTTTTTTATGAGTCTACTCTTAGTCCTCCTATTTTAGGACAGAATTGTGAAAAAGGTTATTCATCCCTCATGATGCCTGACACCCTCTGACTCTCTGGAGCCTGGACAGTTTGTGTACCCTGTACAAACTTGGGTGACTGCTTTAGTTTTGTGGCTTCCTGTGGTCAACATTTGATCCTTTTGGGTCATCTCCCTCTGATTCCCTTGACTGTGGAATTATTGACATGCTTAAACATTGTGGCAGGGACACACATGTTCTCTAATGGCCTTGGCAAAAGACTACTAGTAAGCTTGGCTTACCTGTTTTGGCTCTGTCATCTTCCTCATCTCAAAGTGAACTGGGAATTGTCAGTTTTTCTGTCAGCCTCTCTTCAGTGATAGAGCCATTTCAAAGTAACAGTGAGACCATGCAGGCCATGCTATCTGCAAGGCATTGAATTTCTTGTTTGGGTTTGTTTTAGTCAGCTATGCATTATCCTGCTGGCAGGACATGGGGCTGGATACAGATGAGGTCACCACAGCTGTCAGGAATGAATTTAGGTTAGGAATTTGGAGAAAACACCAGTCCATGCTCATGGCACCTGAAGGATTTCACATGAACTCTGTGCTCCTCATACTGCTTGTGCCTCAGGATTAGCTGTGAACTTCAGGAGTCAATGGGCAGAGTGTTTCTTCAGAAAACAACTATTTTTACTGTGCAATTTTTGTTGGCTTCTGGATTGCCAGATGAAATGTGATGCATGATGTCCTAAATGGATTGATTCCTGATTACCTGGAGAAGAGGAACTGATACTGCTGGTTACAAGACTGTCTGAGGTATCTGAGCTAATAAACTCTTCAGTCACAAGACAAGTGCCAGAGAAGAGTCTAGGGCTTTCCTTGAAAATGAATTTCTGATGAAATGTTTTTCCCCATCAGGCTGGTACCCTAAGTTATTGACTTTCAGTTCACATTTTGTGTCTATACTTGTTTTCCCGAGTCCTTAAAAATGCAGATGCCTGTGTGTATGCATTTGCCCAAAGTCTTCTAATGCTCTGAACAGTGGGGTCTTGGACATACTGCCTTCTGTGGAAAGCTGGTTCTTGTAATAAGTTCAAAAATTGTATTCTGTAACTGCTTAACATTCTCCAGTATTTAATGGGAAGATCCTGTTACCCTCCACAGGCTATGAACTTAGAAAACTGAGAACTAAATAGAGACCATGGATCGTTGCAGTACTGAACTTCTGATTACCTATTTATTCCTCACTGCCCCAAATTACTTATTTTCTATAGCAGAACAATGTGATGATCTTACTTGCTCTCTATGTTTCTATAAGGGCAAAAAAATTACCAGGATATTTTAAATTGCCTCTTAATAAAGCCTTTCTGATTTATTGCAGACCCTTCTGGAAAGTTAAGCCTCCCATAAAATCTTGTAGCAGTGATTTGGAAATTTAATTATGTTTTTGCTTCAGAGGTTATGAAAAAAATTTCTTTGTGAGGGAGGGGAAGGAAGCTGAACTTTTGAAATCAGTCTCTTACACTGAGGAAGGCCAGCTAGAGCTAGGTTCATGAATAAAACTTGTTTTTATGGAGCAAGCGAAGGAAAAGACAAACTGAGAGCTAGCATTCAAGGAAGCTCTTGAGGCCAAAATCAGCAAAACTTTTGGTTTATTACCACAGCCCAGGCACAGTTTTACTGATGTAAAATAACTGAGCCAAAAGAATAGTACCATTTACCTCTGTTATGAATGCCAAGTATTAGTGCACACAATTCTGGGTGACAGTGAGGATGACGATGCTCAGGCGGGACATTACCACCATCTCTATGCAAACCCATGAAAATCCCTCACCACCCAGTACACACATGGAGGAGTTGCTGATGCAGCTTTCAGAAGGAAGAATGAGTGTCAGGGCCTTGATCTGTCAGCTTTAAGACCAGGTCTTTGCCCTTTTCAGCCCTTCTATACCATTCAGCTAGTGCCTTTTAAAAGCTTTATTCTAGCCTTACATATTTACCTACAGCCACACATCAAAATCAATACCTTCTCCTTAGAATTCATTCGATGCATTACAGTACTGGAGAGAATTTCCAGTGGGAACACTGGGAAATTGGAGATTAGTTACTAAGTAAATATCTGAGGTCTGGTGCCAGAAGGCTGTTCTGGTTTCATAAGCACAATTTAATAATTTTTTGCCTTTGTGTATGTCAAAATCATAACTGAATGTTTCTTGCTAGTGATTCTAAAGAAATTTGACTGAGATCCTTTTCTCTTTTTTCTCTCAGTGACAGCTTCTGTAGTCTTTCCACTCGGGTTGTGGGAAAACCTTGTCTAATGAGGCTGCACAAGACCAAATGCATCCCCCATCTTGCTCCCCTGGGTCATCAGAGCTCTTCTTCGCTTTGTTCCTCCTGATGCTTAGTCCAACCTGCTGTGCAAAGGAGGCTGGTCTAATTGTGTTTGCTCCCTACACAAATTTTTGTGGTAAACAAAGGTTTTGCCATACTTTTCATTATGCTAGAAATCTTAACAAAACACTTCCTCAAATAATGACTTTTTCTTCCCCAACAACTTGGGTCCAGCTGTTCATTTACAAATAACGGTGTTGCTCTTTTCTTTTAGCACCCTCTAATAAACCAAGAGTAAATTACTGACTGACCTACTTACTGGGATTGTTTAAATAATCCTCAATATGGCAGTATAATTTGATGCCTTAAAATACAGGGCATACAAGCTGCAATTTAAAAGACGAAATACTGGATGTTAACACAAGTGGGTAACATAATAGCCTGAGGAATTTTATGTTTCATATCTAAGGTTCCCCTCCCTTTTTTTATTCCCTTCAGCAACAGCATTTTGTTCTCCCTTCTTGTACATGAACTAATTCCTGAATTTCTGAATGAGTATTTCACCCATCTCTGAATGGTCTGGAGCTAAACTAAGATATGTGTTTTCTGTCTTTAATAGGTAGTGTGTTTTAAAGGGAGAACAAAACATGTGCTTGCTTTACACCATTTCTTGCTTTGTGCATTCCTTATGCATCTCTGAGCATTTATCAGTGATGGCCTATTTAAAGAAGAAAAGTATTTCAGGAGTAGGGGGAATCACTAAGATACAAAATTTTCTTTCTTAAAAAGATAATGGAAATGTTTCAAAGTCAACAGTCAGGCAGTTATCTTCCTGATTTAGCAAAATATTGTACTTAATTCTACCTAAAAAAGGATTTTGTGTTACAGATTCATGCTTTAGCACTGAATCTCAATTTATTTGGATCCAGCATATCATAAATCTATAACCATATTTGTCTGTTTGGGTCCATTTCACAGAATCACAGAATGGGTCAGGTTGGAAGAGATCACAGTGATCTAATCCAACTTCCCTGCTTGAGCAGGGCCATCCCAGAGCACACGGCACAGGGTTGTGTCCAGACAGATCCTGAGTATCTCCAGTGAGGGACACTCCACACCCTCTCTGGGCAATCCAGCATCCAGTCATCCACACAGTAAAGAAGTTCTTCCTTGTGTTCGGATTAAACCTCCTGTGCATCAGTTCATTTCCTCCTAAGCTAAATGCCTCCCTTAGCCTTCTTTGTTGTCCCCCACTGGATTTGTTCCAGGAGCTCCAAATTTCTCTTGTCCTGAGAAGCCCAGAACTGGACACAGCTCTCCAGATGGGCCTCACCAGGGCTGAGTAGAGGGGCAGGCTCACCTCCCTCGACCTGCTGGCAATGCTCTTCTACAGCACCCCAGGATCCCAGTGGCCTTCTTGGCCACAAGGGCACTGCTGGTCATGGACAGCTTGTTGTCCACCAGGACCCCCAGGTTCTTCTCCACAGAGCTGCTTCCCAGCAGGTTATCCCCAGCCTGTCCTAGTGCATTTCTTTCAGTAATAAGTAAGATATGAGAAAAGGTACTATCTCTGCTAAATTTTTTTCTTAGTTACTACTTTCTTCCTATTATGTTTATTCTAGTCCCCATATGATAAAATTTACCACACTACTGCTTGCCTACAGATATAATTATCAACTAACTTCAAGTTTCATGTATTCCAGAGTTCCAGTTCAAATCTTCACAAGGATGGATCTATTTTTGATTATTGCTACAGAGGTGTGGCAAGCTCCCAATAGTCTCTAACAGACCTCCAAGGCAGTTGTATTTATCACGATTCACCCTGTTTTATAATAGAGTTTGGCCTCAAGTTCCTAAGCATGGCTGCATTTTGGAGTTGCTGAATGCACGTCCTGGTCATCACTTTGAATAAGTTATTTCATGGCAAAGCCATGAGTAACAGGATTTCTAATTTCTACTTTGTTGCTTAAGCAACCTCTTAGGATTTGGGTCTTCATATAGATGTCACTGAAGACTTAAAACAAATGTATGGTTACTGGCAAACTAAAAAGTGTTGCAACTTCAGCTCTGTAGAAGCCCTCTACTCATACATACAACCTTGGGTTAAACAAGGACCATTTATTACACAATTAGGAATCCTCTCTATATGGGTTTATTTGATTTCTGTTCTAACAAGGGCAGGTGCCAGGCATTAAAAAAATTTATGTCTAATCCAACTTCTTTATTCTGCCAGAGGAAGGGCTTTATTGAATGAGAAAGAGATCTCCACAGGAAACTAAGAGAAAATAGAGCAACTTGGAGTGGTTAGAAAAAATGTGTCCAACCTATCTTAGTAGCTTTCAATGAAGAACTGGGAACGTCTGGATTAAAATGAACTGCTTGGTCACAATTACCTAGTGACAGTACTCACTACTGGATCTAACCAGGCATTGCATTTACATTCAGACAAGACAATGAGGGAAAAAAAAGGACTCAAGAAAGAAGAGCTTGGCTATGCTACAGGGGTTTGATAACTATCTGGTGGTTGAAATATGTGAAGAGAGAAGTTGTGGAGCCAGGTTTGTTTACCAGATGTCTTACAGAGGAATTGGAATACAGCTCCTCTTGCCTAACTTTCGGACCTATGTACTATCATCATGTTGTCTGGGAGACTGATGAACTACCTCATGAAGAAAATGATGAAAGCATTGTTATGACACATGTAAGACTGGACTGATAAAGCAGTAAACCATATTACAGAAGCAATTGGCTATTGACCTTATTTGGGGAGGGCCTCAGTAGATTCAGCAATCTTTATTTCAATAGTGGAGATTAGGATAGAAAAAGAAAGGAGAAACTAATAAAATGGATGTGATGCCTCTCAGCTGCATTTCTCCATCTGCTCAGCATCACAACTGTTTAGTCAGCATTATTGGCAGAGGCTAATTCTAACACCTAATTCTTGTTCAGTGAGAGGTACTACAACACTTGCTACATAGAAGTGCCAAAACTCTGCAAAAATCAGAGGGAATAATGAAGTTCAGTAGATTCTTTGCTTTAACAAACACTTCTTGCATGCTCTTTCTAATCAATTTATTCTGCTGTATGATCACAGAGGGATCACTGTTAATCATCCTTATAGTAAACATTGCAAAGTATGTTAAGTTTTTTACATTCTCTCTCTCTGTGTTTGCCTTCAGGTAAACTCCATGGAGATATTCAAACTAACTGAAGAGTAGCAGGTGTAAATTAGCCTGTATGAATCTTTCTGCTGCATATGCTGAAGGGTTTTCAGGATCTGGGCTAGCTCTTTTAATACTCCATCCTATGACAACAGTGGAAGCCCACCAGTTTTCAGTCTCCATGTTGCTGTAAGTGAGATTTTCTCTATGGCATGAGCAGTTTGGGCTGGGTTGTGCTCACCTGTTTGGTGTTCCATGGTGAATCTGGTATTTGTTTTAGCACCATGAGGTGCTAGAAAGAGACTGCAGAATCCTTCATTGTGTCAGCCTTTCTTATGCAGCAAGGTGTCTCTAAATTTAATAGACATGCCAAATGAGAAGTGTTTCTTCAATTTGGAAAGGAGGGTTAAAAGAAAAGAGGACAGAGGATTTTCTCAGCAGTATCAGGAGCAGGAATTTCTCCCAACACCTGCCATGGTCTACTGAGACGCTATCCTTAATTTCCATTCCAGAGGTCAACAAGTGGAAGAGCTCGTCTCTCAGTGGGAAAACCTGCTCTGAGACACTCCTTCCAAAGGGTTCCAAAGGGCGTGGTTGTGAGTGCAAGCCCTAGCAAGTACCGGTTGCACTTCTTTACCTGGCTGGAAATCCTCTTGAAGTCTTCAGTAGTAAGGCAATGCTATACCTGAGAGGGAGCAGGCAGAGAACACAGCATTCACAGTATTTAGAAGTTTTTCAGGTCTGTGGACAAGAAAAATTAATGCACTGGGAACCAGAAGAGAAATGCAAGGGAAAAAGAAATACAGTTTAAATAGTCAAGAGACTATGGTTTCATGTTTAGTCTGGAAACTTGTCAGGATGTCCTGTGGGTTCATTATGGCTCCAGTGGTGTTTCCCATTATATCACACTACAGCCTAATCAATTAGAGAGTGTATATAATTCTCAGGACACTTTAAGGGACCTAAATCTGTACTTTTTCTGTCTGTTGTTTTTCTTTTGGGCAGGCTTTGTGAATAAATTGTGAGAAGAGCTGTTTCCTTCTGAGACACTTGTTTTGTACTAGAAAGAGAAGGCAGTCTCCTTTATTGCTTAGCAGAGTACAACTCTGCAGTCAAGTTAGTGTCTTGACAAATCAAAATATACCCTGGCAAGGAATTGCTCCAGTGAGATGGGTGTAGGGAAGACATTCTCATCACCACACGGACCCAAGGACATAATGGCAGCTGGAGTAATTGGCTACATTAGGCAAGATGTTTGAAAGAGCAGTGTCTCCAGGATACACATAAGAAGAAAGCTTGGACTGTTCCAATCATTGTGCCCAACAGATAAAACCCTAAAATATTGGAGCATTTGAAAAAGGAAGATAGTCTCTAAAATCAGGAGAGATAAAAGTGTTTTTCCAACCCACCGCAAAGCAAAAGTTTTTTCTGACCCATACTTGTCTTCCTGTAGTAGCCAGTCTGAAACCTTGTGCACACGGCTTCTAAAAGTCCTGGAGTCTCAGTGCCTGCTAGTTTGTGGAGATGAAACAGAGCATTAATTTGGTAGCCTTTAGAGTCTGGCATGGTGTCAAAGATGATCTTCAGTGTATTATGAGGGAAAATTTGTGTTTGCTGTGATCTAATCTCTTGTGATGTAATTTAAGAGATGAGAGGAAATGAAGAGTGGTCTTTGTGCTGATTTTGTTGGGGTAGAGTTAATTTTCTTCTCAATAGGTAGTGTGGGTCTATGTTTTGGATTTGTTCTGGAAACAGCTCTGAAAATTCAGGGATGTTTCAGTTATCATTGAGCTGATCATTACACAGGATCAAGGCCTTTTCTGCTTCTAACACCACTCCACCAGCAAGGAGGCTGGGGATGCACAAGGAGCTGGGAAGGCACACAGCCAGGACAGCTGACCCCAACTGACCAAAGGGATATTCCAGACCCTACAGCGTTGTGCTCAGCACATAGAGCTGGGGGAAGAAGAAGGAAGGGTTGGATGATGTTTGCCTTCCCAAGTCACCACTACACATGATGGAGGTCTCCTTTCCTGGGGAAGGCTGAACACCTGCCCATGGGAAGTGAATTAATTACTTGTTTTGTTCTGCTTTTATCCACATGGCTTTTGTTTTCCCTATTAAACTGTCTTTATTTCAACCCACAAGTTTTCTCACTTTTACCCTTCTGATTCTTTCCCCCATCCCACTATGGGGGATTGAGTGAGTGGCTCTGTCTGGCTGAATTGCCAGCTGGTTTTGAATTGTGACAGTCTCAGATCCAAAAAGATATTTAATCTAAGAACTAGGAGGACAAGCCACAGGGTCCAAAAAAATTATGTATGGGTTTTGTATATTCGAGTTTTCAGAAGAATATAATATTACATCTTGACAGTTTGAGATTTTTAATCTCCTCCAAAAGTCCTTGCTTCAGTATTGTATCTATCTGACATTTTGAATGGTCCCTGTTGATGTTTCACATCAGTAGAAAACTGGTCTTTGGAGAAAATAGAAGCATCTGGATATGGAATGCTATTAAATATACAGTACAGCAGAAGCTGGGTGCACTCTGCTTATTTTCAAGCGCTGCTCCATTTCATTTGAGACCATGTACTTAGCTGAGTCTGGAAATCTCTTTTCTGGCGGCTGCACAAGCACAAGACTCCTGTTCTGAATGGCTGCTAGACTGCAATCTTTCTGTCTAAAACAAAAAGTTGGCAACAAACAGGGAGGGAAAGGACCAGTTTCAGAGATGTGCAGAGCTGGGCAAGTCTGATCCTTACTATGGTGATGTGCCAACTTGGCCATGCTGCTTCTTCAAACTATCCAGGGAGCAGGGCAGTTGCCAGCCTCTGCCAGCATACATACACTGCAGCTGCTCGCAGAAGTGCAACAAGTCGGGCAGCAGGCAGGACACAGGGAGAAAATAGCAGTGCTTAATTTGAACTGACAGCATTAGATGCAACACATCAGGAGCTGTAAAGGGACAGGAGGCATTTCTCTGTAGCTGGACTGCTGATGTCAACTTGGATAGCAGATGCTCCAGCTAGATTACAGAGGCAGGATAGAAAAGGCCTAGCTTTCTCACTGGATCTACCTGCTAATTCTACTGTTTTCCTCTAGCCTTCTCAGCTTTCTCTTACATTACACTGAGACCTCTGTGATTTTCATATGGAAAAAGTGAAACTGTGTGGTCCTAGTTCTGCATCACTTTTCCTATAGAGGGGCAGGATTGGCAAGAAATCGTGATTAAATATTTGCAGTTTCTCATTTTCCATTTATTTCAGGAATCAGCCCACACCTGCACACATGCACATGTTAAAGCTGAAGCTGAATGTGCAGTGGTCAAGGTTCATACCATCCTTTAACCGTACCTTGTGCAGTCAGATTATACTCAATGGTATGATGCAGAAGCATTCTGTGGGAACTCAGCAGTGGCAATCCCATCAAATCATTGGCAGGAAGGCATAATCTGCAGCCCTGCATAAACCCTGGGTCCCATAGGAATCTAAATCTGACCTGTACAGCATAAGGAATTGCTACTCTTGAGATAAACTGGAGCAACTGGAGAAGGCTCAAGTGCTGACCTTTGTTTTAGCCCCCTGCTGCCTCAACTCAAGGAATTCTGTCCTGAGCCTGCCAATTGATACAGATTCATACTGCTTATTGAAAGAGACACTGCCTTGGCTAATAAATCTCATATTGCTGATGGGTTCAGTGTTGTTGCTGCAGCTGTTAAGCAAAATGTGTAATTTTTACTTTCTTTTTACTTTTTTCTAGGAAGTTGTTTTGGCATGTTCAAGTTGTTTTTGAGATCATGGGTTGACTGATCTCTGTACATTACTATTATTCCAGTACAGCCTGGAGAAAAACTTGGGTTTGGGGTGCCAAGTAGAAGGCACTGTATGTGCATATTATCTGCTTCTCTCTTTTGAAAGAAACTTGCAAACTTGCTCTTACAAAACACAGCATGGAGAATAACAGGAGAAAGTGAGACCGAGAATTCAGAGCTGTGGAAATTACCAGTTAGCCAAGGGTTTGTTTCTGTTCTTGGTGTCTTGGATGGCTGTTGGTTCGGTTTTTTGTTTTAATCCGTGAAGACTGTAGTAAACGGCAGTTCCTTTGTTTCTGCACTGTTTGTATCAGTATGCAGCTATTGGTATGAAATGCTGCCCTTCCCTGAGCATCCCACCTAAACAAAAACCTTTGGAAAAAAGTGCTTAGAAAGGGCAAACAAGCATGGGCTTGGATTGAGGATGCATGTGTGAACACTGGTGTTTAATTTACACTGAGATTTCTTTCTCCACCTGGAAAAGAGTTAAACGGCAGAATCACCTGATCTGCTTTTCATCTCCCGAGGCTGTTCCTTAGAATGAGAAATACTTTCCTGTCTTCTTTTGAAAGAAATAACTTCAAAAAATTTGCGGCTGTGATGGCATCGTGCTCTGCACAGCCCGGGTTCAGCTGGACCGAGATGCAGCCACCATCAGCGAGACAAAGGCAGAGATAATGAAAACGGGAACTAACCCAAAGAATTAAGGGGACCGAGCAGCCTCTGATGAGAGCTGAAAGGAAAACCCGGCTGGTGTTTCCGAGCACTGTACGGTCACCTCCACTGCAAGGGAGCGGTTTCAGCGCAGGATGCCGGGAGGTGAGGATGGGACCAGCAGGTCCCTCCGGCAGAAGGTCCCGTATCAGTCACAGCATAGCGTGCTTCTGGCCAGTTATAGGAGGGAAGGCGACATAAATGGAGTTTTCTCTTTGCCCTCTGGCAGAATTTTGCAGAGAGATTGGAAGTGGAGGGAAGGAGTTAATCTCTGTGCAGGCTGTGCCTCCTCCCCGCTATTTTCTCCTCAACTCCTCTGTTGTTGCTGCGCTGTAGTGCTCGGGCTGAGCTGGTGATGGAGCAGCTCCCTGATTGCACTGCCCAGGCACGAACACCACCTGCTTCAAAACTCAGGCGATTTACTTTTTAAATTACCAAAAAGCCCCACAAAACCAAAACAAAACAAACAAACCAACAAACAAAACCACACACACACACCAAAAAAAACCCCAAACAACGCACAAACAAAAAAAACCAACCAACCAAAAAAATCCAAAACAAAACTTCAAAAACAAAACCACTCATAAAAGTGCTTATTTAGTGCATGCTAGCAGTTTGCTTTCCTCTTCCCTTAGGATTCAGCTTTTTAAGACTCTGTAGCAAAGCCTCAGCCGTTGCTTTCTTGAAAGCACTCCCAGACACTGTAATTCTGCTGCTTCTGTGCATTCCTAAGCAACAGCCGCCACCACTGTCAGCTCTGCCATGAGGAGGATCATCCTGCCTTCCCACTACTTCTTCTTGTATAAGCTCTGCTTCTTTCAGAGATTCGTGTGATTGTTCCCATGGGGCTACTGCAGAAAGGCACAGTTACAAACTTAAATCAGAAAGGATCACTGTTATTGCCTAGCTCCACCCTTCCCATCTAACAGAGGGCACAAAGCTTCTTGCTGAAGTCTTGAGTTGGATCTTGTAACTTTTGGCTGAAGAATAGAATTGCCTAGATACCTGTCTCCACCAAGAGAGGATAGCAGAGCAAATTCTGGATCAGATCAGCAGTTTGTTTTCCCTAGAATCATATTTTCTTAGGTGCTAAAGTAATTAACACTTCAAAGGCAAACATATAACATTTTACTTGGAAAATTGTAAGATAGGGTGTTGATCATAATACTTCTGGATTTTGACATGAGCTATTTCCTGACAAGAAACAGGAATTGTGTTGCATAAAGTAAGATCTCAGTATAGAAATTTGGAAGTTGCCAGTTATCACGCCAGTGTACACATTATTATCTCTCCTTACTTTGTGCAGGCTCACCCACAACATCTGACCTAAGCAGTAACCCCTCACTCCCTTGAAAGGTGCAGGTAGGATGGTTTTGTCCATTTTCACACCTAGGACATGCTACACCTGGGACTCCCTATTTTGTAGTATGACCATGGGTGCACACAGCAGCCTGCACTGTGCTTTTCATGTAACAAAGTCACCTCCTCACCACCTGGCCGTGTGTTAGTGACAAGGTCTGAGTTTTTATTTTAATATTTAAACTGGAAAAGCATTATTCTTTCAAGAATCTCTGAACATCAGTAAGTCTAAACTCTACTTAGGATTTTTTATGACCTATCTTGACTGCAATGTAGTCTTTTGGAGTTTATTTCAGAGGTGCGTGCAAGATCAAAATCTTCCCAAGTAGAAGCATGTGTGATCTCACTTGGCATGAGGGATATCTGTTGTGCCTGTGGGGCAAATTACTGGACTAAATTTGGCCCAGAGGCATAAACCAGCCTTCTGCTTCCCTTGCACAGTATCAGAAATATAATCACATAGCCCTGTTCCTAGAACACTCCTAGAGAGCACAAGCTCTGCCAATAGGATCCCAGTTTTAACTGAACCGTGAAACCAAAGAGCTGTTGACTGGCACAGGGTGTGATAGTACCAGAACCTTGTAGAAGAGTTACTGACTTTTCTTTGCATAATTTTATTTTCAATTACAAAATCAATCTAATCTGGAAGACCATTGTGGGGAAATAGTCTATTAATTGAGAAAATCAAAGCATTGACTAACATGATTTTAATTTTAGGACTAGCAATAAACTTCTCTATTTAACACTGGGTTTCATTTTATCCTTTGAAAATCAGCCATGCTGGCCTCCTGCATTTCACAAGGAGCTCAACTTGCCATGACCCGAAGCTTCAGTCTTTTTTATGGGAGAAAAATAAACATTTTTCTTTAAGAGGTGAAAGTGGAATGTTTTTTTGTGACGCTTGAAGTCATATTGCTTCATCTTGCAAAGCATGATGGAAAGAGGATGTGTGACTCACTCCCTTTTTTCAGGGCCCTCAGACACAAAATATTCATCTTATCCTACCCCTTTGCAAAGAGGTGTTCCTCATTAGGAAGTTGATAAGGTGAAGTTGATAATGGAAATTCCCCTTACCTGTGGGAATGCGACGGTTTGTGCCAAACCTCAGTAAGTTCAGTGACCCTTGGGGTGAGCTGGGAAGTGTGTGCTTACTTCAGCACTCCTTGAAACTCAGCCTGTTCCTGTACCCTCAAGGATTTGTAGAAGACTGGCTCTCCAGAGAGTGAGCTACCCATGGACAGGCAGCATAAATGTCATCAGGCACGAGCTCAGCCTCCACACAGTAGAAGTGATCCGTTCTGAGCTGACAAGTTGTTGGGTTTCCATGGCAGTTTAAGGCATGCTCAGATTTCTACTCAAGCCTTAAAACATTGCCTTGAAAATCTTAGAATTTGAGTCCCTGGATTGGCTCTATCACTTCTCATCATTAAGAGGAAGATGAAGGAATCACAGACTCATTTTCTCTAGCCCAAAAGGCTTAAAAATTTTTTTTCAGGAAATAGGGGACACCTGAATCATAGCTCTTATTGACCACAGGGAATTTCTAGCAGACAAATGTGAAAAAGCAGATTGACATAGTTTGATCCCTTATTGCTCCCAAGTGCAGGCTGTGCAAAAATTCATGTGTGTTTGGGCTCCATTTTACACCAATGATCTCCACAAATCTTATCATTAGCTGTGGGTATCTCATTGTCTCTCCTCCCTGCTCATTGAGTCATCCTTGGTTAATGAAGTCTTTACATTTTTAAAGTGTTGTCTCCAAAATTTGTATTCCATCCAGATGGACTACAGCAGATTTAGTTCTGTGGTAGCCTCATTGCACTTTTATGACTGCCCCAATGGCTAGGGAAAGAAGGTAAAGGACTGGGTGATTTGCACTTGTTTCTGCAGACCTGTTAAATTTCTTAACAACATTCTTAAATTAAGACCTAATTCAGTTTGCACGTGGTATCCAAGGGAAAGGCATTTGGGGCATTTCCAAACATTAAGGCTGTAAATTTTATCACTGAGCACAGTTAGATGGGAGGAAGGGAGAGGAGGAAGGTGGGGCTGCTGCTCTGTTGCCTTTGTTGATGTCTTCATCTGGACACACCAGCCAGAATGCTGCTGATCCTCTGCTTTGAGCTGTGAACGAGGAGTGTATTTGTGTATTTATCTGCCTGGCAGCACATGCCAGTTTAGAGGTAAGGAAACCATGGCAGCGGGGTGCAAAATAACTTATGCCACAGAGTGGTCAGTGCAGAAGTCCAGCTGTTTAGCTTTCTGAAGCCAGAGAGGTTAGTAATGGTGCCTGGTGAAAATCCCCTGCCCTGAAGGATAGCCATGGGGGATCCCCATGGATCACAGTACAATCTGGTGACCAGGAACGCCCTGCTACTACCATGGCTCCAGAGTCTGGTCATCATGGATGTCCCACAGGAAGTCCTGACTCATGTTTGCCCACACAGGCTTCAGACAGCACTAACTCTGAATGTGTGGCTGCTGGATGGGACTGACCATTGCCCAAAATGCAGACAAGGGAGTGGATACCTGGCCCTTGTTCACAGACAGACATTTCAGCTTCAGCTATGGATTAAGGGGACTTTGAACTGAGACATGAGTCCATGAACTGCTGCAGCCAGCAGCTTCTCCCACTCTGCCACCTGTGCTGCAAGGTGTGCTCCTTCTGCAGCAGGGCTAGCAGAAAGCTAAGGATGGTGGTATAGTAGGCTACCCCAGGAAGAATTCATGAATTTTGCTCACCTGAGTCCATAAACTTGCCTCTGTAAAATTGCTACAGTGGTTTTAATTGTTCAGTTTCAATCAATATTACAAATTAGGCTGAGGAGACTAATGTAGATAAAGCTCGCACCTCTGTGTTCTGTGGCATATTAGAAATGGATGATGCCTCTTTATCCTAACTCAGAAGGATGTTTTTGTTACTGTGAGATAGTCTGAAGATGAGAGTAGCTACATAAATGAGAGGATATGAACCTTGCATTCCTGTATGTGCATGTACATCACAGAATATATCAAGTTGGAAGGGACCCCAAAGATCATGGAGTCCAGCTCCTGGCCCTGCACAGGACACCCAAAGAATCCCATCATAGGCTTTGAGAGCAGCGTCCAAACGCTTCTTGAACGCTCTCAGGCTGGTGCTGTGACCACTTCTGTGGAGAGCCTGCTCCAGTGCCCTGCCACCCTCTGGGTGAAGGACATTTTTCTAACATCCAGCCTAAACCTCCCCCGATGCAACTTCAGGCCATTCCCTTGACTCCTGTCACTGGGCACGAGAGAGAAGAGATCAGTGCCTGCCCCTCCTCTTCCCCTCATGAGGAAGTTGTAACTGCAGTGAGGTCTCCCCTCAGTCTCCTCCAGACTGAACAGAGGGAGTTACCTCAGCTGCTCCTCACACGGTTTCCCCTCAAGGCCCTTCACCATCCTCATGGCCCTCCTTTGGACACTCTCTAATAGCTTTATGTCATTTTTATACTGTAACACCCAGAACTGCCCCCAGCACTGGAGGTGAGGCTGTTCCAGAGCAGAGCAGGACAATCCCCTCCCTTGCCCAGCTGTGATGCTGTGCCTGATGCCCCCCAGGACAGGCTTGGCCCTCCTGGCTGCCAGGGCACTGCTGGCTCAGAGCCAACTCCCCACAGACCAGGAACCCCAGGGCCCTTTCCATGGTGCTGCTCTGCAGCCTCTCATTCCCCTGTCTGCCTTTATAAATATGTGTGTATATAAAAGCAGTGTTAAATGTAGATCTGGTTTGCCACAGACTGATCTAGAAGCACTTTGGAAATGGGACGTGCTCCTCCCCCCCTTCCTCCTACACACATATTTACCTCTGCCCTGGCACTGGTGTTCTTTGGACCCTCAGTGTTAGACATGGGTTTGTAAATGGGGAACTGAAGATGCCAGAGCAGGAAGACAGTAGGAAACAGAAGCCACCATCTAGTGGGGGGACTGATCACAGCCCAGGGACAATGCTCTCCACTGGTAAGGGTGGCATGAGGTCTCTAGTAACCCCACAGTTCGTCCAGTTCAGCATGACTAAAAGATCAACCTCATTATTGTTTAACTTGGTGTCATTTGTGTTGAAGCCACATGGAGAGTGAAGTTCACAGGGAAAGGAAACATAGGCTGAGCCCCAAAAATGCTCTGTTGCCACAAAACCCCTCTGGCCCCCCAGCAGCTGAGTTTTGTGTAAGTTCCCACCCCTGCTGCCCCTCCTGAGGACACAGAATTCAGTGTGACCAGTAGCACAGCTGCAGGCCAGGAGTGAGGGGAGGAAGGTTAGTTCTTCAGCTCTGAGCTTTGTTGACACTGGCTTGCATTTTACCAAGACTGGTGTTTGGATGCTAATATGCTAAAGAAGAGGCAGAGCTGGTTTCACAGATTCACACATATGTTACAGGTAAATTCCTGCAGCAGTGACAATTTTCAGCTTTGCGGAAATCTTTTGATGTTGCAAACTGTGTTCAGAATGGCAGCACTTCTTCCTGGAGCCTTTAGCCATGAGCATGTAGATATTGACTTTAAACAGAGACAGGATGGCACTGGGTGAAGGTTTTGTTCATGGAACACTCTGACACAGACCTATTTGATACAACAAAGGTAGGGAAAAGTCTCAAAGCTGGAAGATTTTTCTTCTTCTTTCTTGTGTATAAGGGGTGCATTGTCAATGGATATGTCACTGAGTGAAATCAGATTTGTATCAACGAGATGAACTGGCTGAGCACAGTATTCCAAGGGCAAGTCCCAACAATCAATCTGAGAAGGTCGAATTGCAGTCATTTAATAATAACAGTTTCTTCAAGTTTGGACTATCATTTCAGAATTTCATTATGAAGTACTGCTGAAAAATGTATATGTTTATATTTGTTTATATAGCAATCTGCCGCTACATGAGGAGAGCAGAATTGCAGTGACATATACATGATGAAGCTTCAAGTGTTATTCCATTACTGGAAATCTCTGATGTCACATGAGTTCAGATTGCTGTGCTTTATCTTAAACCCTTTAAGATTCAGCTTAGAATTGAGCTTTTGGGGTCAAACTGGGGTGAATCCAAGCAAAACTTTCAAATTTTTCATTACTTCCACCTTAAGTTAACACTCCAGTCAAGCCAAAAGCTTCTGAAAGTGAGCAGGTTTCAGATAATCCAGTGAAATTCAGTTTTTGCACTGAAACCTGAAACTTAATGAGATGCACATGTTTGATGACAAGTTCTGCAGAGATCCAGCTGTGGCATATGGGTAGGCTTCAAGTGTGTCTCTCAGCACACCAGGCTGCTAAATGTCAAACAAAAGAGCACAGGGACAGAGTATGGTGACAGCTTACATCGAGGAAAGAGCAGATACATAAAAAATCTTATTCCACTCAGTGTTTTCATTTGTCATGAAGGATTTGTCATGAAACCTGTTTCTTGCTCATCAAGAAAACAGCAGTACAAAATGTGAGAGACCTGGAAAGAGAGGTAATATTGAAAGGTGCTCTTGAGCTTGAGCAGCCCTGAGAACCATGGGACACACAAATGATGTGCGGTTCTAGAAAATGGATATTAAAAGTTTCTGGGACAGTGATCTGGAGGAGCAGGAAAGACTGCTCAACAGTGCAGAGCCAGATGTGTGACATGAGACTGTCACACTGTGTGATGGAGTGTGGGAGCAAGGCAGGACATTTTGTGAAAAGTCTGGAAGTGCTAAAGTATTCTTGCCAAAAGCAAAAAAAAGTCATTTATCATGGAAGGGCTCAAGGTGACAGCAAAGGGAAAACAATAGTGAGTTGTTCAGGACTAAGAGGTTATTTCTATCATTAAGGGATATTAAAAAGTTTACTGACCGGATAGATGCTGGATGCTTTGTCTTTTCTAAAAATAAAGGTGCTAAAAGATCACTTGGTGCTCGTAGCTACCTCTATTAGGAAAAACTTTACAGAGTGAAACTTGATGGAGGGCAGAAATATGAGAAGCAGAAAACGATATCAGTGGTGTGGCAATCAGTGTAAATGATGCAAGAAATATGTAGAACTTGTAACAGACCAAGGTCACTGTTAAACCATTTACAAAATGCAGGAAAACTGTGCATAGAGAACAAGGAAAGAGATTCCTACATCATGAGAGATGTTCTTAGGATTGTAACACAGTGCATCACACTGGAGAAGGATTATTCAGTGAAGAGTCACAAGCACACCATTACTGGCAATATCACGGTCAGTGTGAGGTGTGTGTCAAAATGGAAAGGTTACAAACAAAGCTGCAATGAACTGCTACTTGGAAGAACCATGCCTGAGCTGCCAGAGCATGCCCTGAGAAAGGGAAAAGGTTAGAAAATTTAGATCTAAGTCATTGGTGTGGTGATGTAAGTCACCTAACTATGCATGACAGTACATACTCCATCTGTCAATACACAATCATATTGTCTGCATCAGACATTTCACACCCATGATAAGGCCACTCTATCTCTGTTTCTCTGGCCATATGGGTCTCAAGTGTGAATCAGGTAGAAAAAAAAGGCTGTAGGCTTGCTACAGGTTAAGGAAGGAGACAAAGCTTCACCCCCAGTGTTTCATTTTCTACTGTAAAAATGAGGTCTCACTGAGAGGCAGGAGCACAAACCCTCAAGGAAGGCCAAGGGGCACTGACCCTGCTTTCCCCATTCATGTTCAGAGATTGTTCCTGTGCCGAATTGTTGGGATACAGAACAACACTAAACTGGCAGGCAAAATATCCTGTGATAGCTCTGATTGCTCTCATCATGTGATGAGAAATACTGGATTGAACAGCAGAAGAGCAATGACTATATCCAGAAGAAAGGCAGAGAAGTTCTGTTTTGGACAGGGATCAGTAAAGACACAACACAAATGCAAGAAAAGCAGTCAAGCATGGACCAGCCCAGAAGAGCAGAGATTGTCAGGAGAAAGGACCGAGATTGCTCGGTGAACCATTTTCGGTTTCAGGGAGAAAGACAGAATTTTGTGAGGATGTGACCAGCCTGTGGCTGTATCTTGTGAGTGACCATGGGATGGGACTGGGGTGGATGACACTTGACTGGTGGAGGAGATGCAGGTGATATTGAGACAGGTATCAGCAGCTCAGCCAGGAGTGGGTGTGTAAGAACCTATCTTCTGAGACAACATATGTGCCCAGCCTATCCCTGGCAGTCACATCCAGTATTGAAAATGATAGTTACTGTCAACAGACATATGGATATCAGCTGGCTCATGTGGCTCCTTGCATCTTGCTCAGAGTCATAAAAAAATGTGAAAAAATGAACCCTACACAATGTGAGTGCATGCCCAGGACAAGGAAACTGAGATCAGATTCAGAGGTTGGAAATTATTCATTGAATTATTTCCTTGTTAATTCCAAAGTTGAACAATCTGTTGCTAGTATGCATTTATCTAAAATAAAAGTTACATAACAGCAGATTAGTAAGAGACTGAAATTCCAGAAAGTGCCATACTTACCATGATTTTTGAGCAACCTGAAGGCTTATGGTATTTTGTCTTTTACAGGTTGCTATCTTTTTAAGTAAGGTTTTTAAGTAAGAATGGAAATTTCAAATGGGTTCTAAAAAGTGGTATGGTTTGATATAGAACAGTAGTTTTTAATCTGTTGTCTATGAGACATCAGGAGGTAGGCTGCAAAGCATTATCAGTTTATTTTCTTTAAAACCCACGCAACATATTCCCACGTATTCAGACTGGGAAAATCACCTCGAATTTAGAAACATCCTACAATATATCTCAAGAACATATTTATTTTAAAAGAAAGCACTGTGCCTATAATAGCCCATTCAACTATTTTTGTAACAATTGCACCCACTGTACTTAAAATTACTTTGTTTTCATATGACCTGGCACAATGACAAAAACCAATGACACATGAGCACAATGGCAAATGCTTGTCCCAAGAACCTCAAGTATTGTGTTATACAATTGAGGGGTGGGTGGGAAACCTGATTTGAGAGGGGAAGTTTTGCATGCTGACAGGACAGCGTGGGATTGAAAATCTGGTAAAACCTGGTTGCTGGCAAGAGAAGACTGGGAAGGTACAGAACACATTTCAAGTTTTAAGTACAAAATTGGTGGAAGTTTTTGTTAGTTTATTTTGTATGTAATTTCCACTTTTAGTTAAAGGTTTATCTGAGATCCGTCTTGTCTGATAAGCAAACACCACTTGTGATATTTCAACATCACAGTGTTGGGGTCTGTGCACCATGGAATACAGTGCTAGTGACTTTAAAAGAGCCTGGCAGGACTCACTTGGCTCTCTGTGGTGAATTTCTCTGTGGTGAAATGCTCTGCTTGGTACACTGGCCCACTGAGCAGTTGCATGATGTCAGATTTCCTGTCAGGACTTCACCTTTCTGAAGTTTTATGCTGTTATGGTGTGACACACCAAGCTGCAGAAAAAGGATGCTTCTCATCCAAGCAGCTGAATTAAGGGTCCTTGAACTTGTGACTCTTGAGTAGCTGAATGATTTTTGGTTATATCTTTGTTCCTTGTGAACAGCAGAGTGGAAGTTAACAGGATGAAGTCAACATGCTTCCTGGTCCTCAGGGGAGCCAGGGTGTGAGGCTCACTTCACTACTGCTGCTACAACTTGCACAGATTTTGTCATAAAACGAATTGCAGAAGCAACAGCAGCATGGCCATTACACACATAAGAAACATTTGCATTGTTCAGAAAAAGCATGGCGTCTTCTGTATGAAATAAGAGAATCTAATTATGATGTTCCAGTAGTAAATATTAAAAGATAAAGACTTGATCATGTAAATGGGGTGTGTGTGTGTGTGTGTGTTTGAATTTCTGTGAAGATTGCTGGAAGAAAATTATTGTACATCCCTAAATTACAATCTCTTAGGCCTATCTCAGATCAGTGAGCCACAAGCCTGCTGAACAATGTGTCTTCCTCTGTGCATCCCTGTATGCCTCTGAGACAAAAAGATCCTCCTCTTTTGGGCAAAAGCTTGGAGCTCCTTTCAATCAGCAGCACCAGATGTGGGTCACATCTCCATCTAAGGACAGGAGGAGCTACAAGGGGGAGTCAAGAGAGATTTGGGAGACAGGAATCCACATTGACACAAGAAGCATCTTGTTTAGTGCTTTGTTACAGAAAAAACTGTGGCATGAGAGGTGCACGGGTGGAGTTGCGAGCCCTTCCTCTGCTGGAAACAGCATCTGGCTGTATCTCCAACACACCCTTTCTCCTGCCCTCGGCACCTGGCAGTGTGGGAACACGAGGGGCTGCCACTGCAGGAGAGAGCAGTCCTCTTGTGGTGCTTCTGCAGGGAGTCTTCACTCAAAGGGGAGCCTGTGCTTGTCTTTGCTGGGTGTTTTAGGGATTTCTTTGTGTGGACTTAGCAAACATGAGCATGTGGTTTGGTTCTGCCAGGATGGGCAGAGTCACTAAGGACTGTGTTAGGAAGGTGAATTGTCTGCTAACAGCAGGGTCCTGCATCTTTCCCTGGAGCCTCTGGGCCTGGCCTTGGTGGTGAGGAGGCTGTGGCCAGCCAGGTCAGGGGCAGACAAGGTGCTGCACACTTGGCTGAGTTGCTCTTGAGTTGACAGTTCCTACTGCTCCTGTTTAAACAAGCATGCTTTAGAAATTGCAGTGCTGTTACCTGGCCTGTGCATCACCTAAAAGGCAAGCAGGCTTGACAGCAAATGGGACCAAGCAATAAATGGACTTGCACGTGTGAATTCATGTGGTGACCAGTGACAGGACCAAAGGAAACGGTCTGAAGTGTCAGGGGAGGTTTGGTTTGGGTATTAGAAAAAGGTTCTTCACCCAGTGGGTGTATGGGCACTGGAACAGGCTCCCCAGGGAAGTGGTCACAGCACCAACCCTGACAGAGCTGAAGAAGTGTTTGGACAGTGCTCTTGGGCATATGTGACTCCAGGGATGTCCTGTGCAGGGCCAAGAGTTGGACTTGATGATCCCTGTGTTTCCCTTCCAGCTCGGCATATCCTGTGATTCTCTAATTTGTAGGTCAAGAAGGCAGTGAAAGGAGAGAAAGTGGAGGAGAAAAAAAACACAGCAACTCACAGCTTCATTTCAAACCTATTTCTCTCTCTGCTTCAGTGATACAGGTTCCTGCTTAAATCAGGACCCTCCCATTTTTTATTCTGAATTATTTACTGCAATTCTGAAACAGAAACAATGAAGTAAGGTCTGTCTATGCCACCCAAGTCGTTATGACAGCACATCTATGGCTAATGATTGCCAGCGGCGTTTGCCTTTTGCCCAACCAGGAATCTTTGCCTGTCTCTGTAGGAAGTGGCATGACTTGCCTTTTTTCTTCAGATGGAAACATTCCAGTCGTTAGCATAAGGTGAGGAGAGTGATTCTTGATCCCTGGGCAGTTACGTCTAAGGATGCAGGAAGCAAGGAAATATACATGGTTCTGTGAAGGCACAGCCCCCCACACTCCACTCTCCCTTCCAAGAAGGATTAATTCAGGCTGTAATGAGTATGCACAAGAAAAGGTTACTGAGATGATTGAGGAGTGGAGATCCTATCTTATGTGAATAAATCAGAAAGGCTGCAGCTGTTCAGCCAGGTAATCAGGAATAGAGGAGGAGAGTTGATTCCTGTCTGTAAATCCTGCATCTATGTACACATTAGCTGAGAAGAGAGAAAATAATGACACGTGTTGGCACAAAACCTAACACATTTATTTGGGATATATAGGACTCAGAGATTGTCTGAATTTAAGTGAGAATTTAGGAGGCTTTTAGCTGTTTCAGGGATGTCTCAGCTGCTGGGCAGCTTTAGAATAAAAGCCTTGGCTTTTCTTTCCGGAGTCTACTACAAAGGCATTATTTGTCTTTCCCTGAGAAGTGAGAGCACATGTCCTAAAACATTTCCAGCAAAGACGGCGCTGGAGCAATTTGTGTTCCCTGATTTCTGTTTCTACAAGGTTTCATCTTAGACTGATGCAACAATTTCTTAAATGAAGAAACTGGGTTTTAATCTAGTTTGTTTTCTTCTTGCCTTTTTTCCCCCAGACTCTCCATTTCTATACAAGTGCTACAGGTCTCTCTTGAGCTTGCAGGGGAGGAGAGTAATTTCTGCCCTTGCTAAATTGCTGTGGCATCAAACAAAGCAGAGGGAAGGAGACCAGAGGAGCTTTTCCGCAGCATCCCCATCATAACTGCTCAGTCATATCACAGACAATGTGGTTTTATGGACTACAGAAACATCCTTTTTTGAGTGTAGCATTTCTCCCTGGTTTTGCCTAGTTTAAATGAAGCCTAAAAGGAATATGGATGGGTCCGATGGATTTGCCTGTGAAACTGGCGACAGCGCTTCCAATCCCAAGCAGTGTTTTCTGTTCTTATGTCCCTTTTCATTCAGCGCTGAACAAACTGGTGTCTGAAGAAAGTGCTGTCCTGCTTTTTGGATGGGACGCAGAACAGCAAAGACTCTGCAGTAAAGACTCTGTGGTTGCTGAAGTGTTAGAGCTGTGCTGGGAGGGGAAGGGGCACTCATTACTACCGGCTGATATCCATAGCCTGGGGGTATTTTAATGGAGGATGAAAATGCTGCTGGCATTAGGGTTTGTGGAGGCAAATCTTCCATTCGGTTTCTGGAATAGGAATAAAGATAGGAGCCCAAATGAAGCCTCACATGGGTAAAGGCACATTTGCACAGGAATCAAAGCTCCTCTGAAAAATGTTTTACCCTGAAAGCCACAGTCATGACATAGATTCCAAAGCATCAAGTGAAGCCTGGGTTGACCTGCACAGCCCACCTGCGCTGCCAGAGCAGTGCACCAGAGACTTCCTGCATGCTTCCAGCTGTGATCCATGGGCAGATCCATGGGCAGTGTGGCAGGCAGGAAGCAGACTCCTGGGCACAGAAATGTCTCTGGTGGACCAGCCCGTTCTGCCTGTGATGTGATTCAGTGTCCTAATAAACTTGGTGAGCAGCTGGTTTGTGGTGAAGTCCTTCTCTCAGAGGGACAATGCTTCTGTATCCATCTCCTTCAGAGAGATGGCAACAATGTCAGCTAAATTTTACTTGGGCTATCGCTCCTCATTTTTCAACAACTGAGAGGCAGAAAACCTCAGCTATTGTTTTTTTTAAAAAAAGTTGGGTTAGAAAAAGGAGGGTTGAAAAGGGAAATATATATTTTTTAATCATTCATCATGATGATAATGATGACCTGCTGACATCCCAGCTGCAAACAACAGCTATAGTATTTGTAAGCAAAGTCAAATCTAATGAGGAGCAGCTGGGGGAGCTGAAGTTCTTTAGCCTGGAGAAAAGGAGGCTGGTGGGGAGCCCATCACTCTCTACAAGTGCCTGAAAGGAGGGTGTGTCTGGGTGGGGGTCAGTCTCTTCACCCTGGTAACAATAACATAAGAGTAAATCCAGCCCCAAGCTGCGTCGTTTAGATTGGATATCAGGAAAAAATACTTCACTGGAAGGGTTATCAAGCACTGGAACAGGCTGCCAAGGGAAGTTGTGGAGTCACCATTCCTGTATTTAAAAGACATCTACTTGTGGCACTCAGGGACATGGTTTAGTGGTGGATTTGGCAGCATTAGCTTTGAAATTGATGATCTTAAGGGTCTTTTCCAACCTACATGATTCTATGATTCTGTGTTTACTAAGATTTAAAATTAAGTAAGAGACATCTCTCACAAGGTTGTTAAAGCCTATGACAACTTTATGTGAACAGAGAAGTTCCATTTCTAGCATTTCCTCTTTCTAAAACTGACTTTCTTTTTTTGGGGAGGAGCTTTATTCTTTACTGCCAGCGTGGTACTGGTTTAAGTACTCTACTTTCTCTGTAGTCCTAGCTCTGACCCCTCCCTCCCCACCTCAGCATCATGGCACTGCGTTGTGTTGTGATGTCCCCTTATCCGCTTCTGGTGTCACATTCTGTCACATGAATGAGCTGTTGTGCCACTGCCAAAAATAAATGCTGTGCTGGCTTTTCCTAAATATGTACAGACTCAGCTGGGTCTCCAGGACTTTTTATAGCCCTCCAGCGCAGTCCTATCTTTGGTAGCATCAGCATTTCCATAGCAACTAACTGTGATGTCAAAGCAACTTGGGTTTTTTTGGTGAGAACAGGCAGGGAGCGATGAACTCTTCATAAGCCAAGATCCAATTTTAATTCAAGTGTCTCTCATAGTGTCTGCCACCACTGCTGTTTATGGTTCTAATCCTAATTATGTCACTGTTACCTTGCTGTCCCCCATCTGTCACACCCACCTGCTGCATGTTCTTTGGTTGGGTCGTGCAGTGTGCCCTTCCTCACAGGAACGTGTGTGTATTGTTGAGGAGAAAGGCGTGCCCCATTCAAAGTAAGGAGAAGCACAAAGAGCAACGGGAGAGATATAGCAGTAGCATTTATGTACAAGCTTTGTTTTTTGGCCTAAACCAAAACTAACATAACTGGTCAACACCAGCCTTCTCCAACCTTTTCCAGTGGTGGACATATTTCCAGTGAAATGGGCAGATTGTGGAGATGTCACCGGAGCCTTACGACTACACCTTCCAGGACCTCTTACAGTCAGGTTCTCCAGGGGGAAGAATCATGGAATGATGCATTACACTGACAGCTTATAAGGGAAAAAAGGGAACAAACGAGCTTCTGAGTCCCAAAGACTGGTTGCTAACCCTATCTTAAATGATCCCTCAAGATCACAGATCCTGCCTCAGCCTTGTCCACTTGCAGCACTGCCACTTTGCATGTCTTCTACCCAGAGCACAGCAGGGAACAGTAGAGGATTTAACTTTTAATAGGATCTCTCTGTCTTTATCTGCAGTACTGCATATTCCTTGGACCAAAGATTCACGTGGTGGAGACTGCCTTGTGGTATTAAGGATTAAGCCTGTAAGAATTTTGATTTGTAGGGCAGACTTCCCCCCCTGCTGAGGGTGGGAGAAACAACACATTGTGACTTAATTCTGCAAAGAGTAGAATTCATCTACTCAGAGCCTTCCTAAATGTCATCTGTTTTGTGAGACTGGTTGTGTTTCCACAGTTTAAATGAAGATATAAGAGTGATTTTCTATCCACAGGAGTGAATGAGTTTTACTCAATTGTAGTTTGGGCAGAAAGAGTCAATGTACTCCTCCCTGCCCAACCTGAATCAACAAATAAATGAGTTTACCTCCTCTTTAATTACAAGTAAGTCACTGGCTCATTGGCAGCAGAAACTGCACTGTGGTTTCTCCTGCTTTTAATTCTCCGACATTATTAAACAAATACATACATGTAAAAAAGAGCTGAGAGAGAAAAAGGAACTACTGACTCCCTGGCCCTACAGAGGAGACGAGTTCACACAAAACCTCATCTGCCTTTGCTACATGGGAAGACATAGGCAGGGCTCTTACTCATCTATAAATTGCCTTGCAAACTCACTTTTCCCCATCTCACGGCACTGGCTGGTGCCCTGCATGCTCTGGGATCATGTTGTGACCATGGGAGCGCTGGACCTGGGGCTCCTTGGCCCTGGTGAGGCACAGTGCAGCTCTGCATAGAAAAGGGACACCTCATCACTCAGTGTCCCTAGGGCAGAAGTGTCTCCAGCTTCTGTACCCATCACAGGGTGATCATCGGCAGACCATCTGCAGCTCCCATCTCATCCCTGCCTTCTGTGCAGTGGAGCTGTTTGCTGTGCTGAGCTGGCTGCTGGCTCCAGCAGCAGGCAAGACACTGCTGCACACAGCCAGGCATCCGCACAGTCCCACCTCACACCCCCAACCTCCACTCATCCACCTTGGTGCAGCCATTAATCCCAAAATCTTATGATGGCCACAAACCTGACAGGTATTCAACTAATCATTGAAAAATAAATGCATATAAACTCAGTGTCATGATAGTTCCTCCCATAATATAGGCATCATTGTTTGCAAAATGCTACAGTTACAGTTGCTCAATACACACATACTGCAATTTCCTTCAGTTTTGTCACCATTTCTCAAAAATTCTACCTGTGGCAAAGTTTTTTAACCAGTATGACGACAATAATAATTTTTTTAGGGAAAATCAAGCGAGTCAAAACAACAAATACATACTGATACAGCCTTATGACAAAATTCCTGGCAGAATATAGATAATACATTGTGGCTTTGAAAGTTGTGCTGATGGGGTCTTCTCTTGAGACCCTGCTGTCCACCCACTTCCATGCCAATAGAGCTGAATAAGTATTTAGTGTTTCTCAAAATAGCACCCAAATGCATTCATTAGAGTACATGTCTTTTGCTTTTCTTTTTTTTCTTCTTGTCTGTAATGCTTCCTAGAATCTGAACTGCAAGGGTCAATCAGCTCAGTGTCTCCTCGGGGACAAGAGACAAGTAGCTCCTCAATGGGATTTACAAAAGGAAACACCTGTGGACACTCAAGCAGCCTTTATTAAACTCCAGCCAGCTCTTGCCCACTGTGCTGATCTTCTTCACCTGTGATGCTACCAACCAGATGAGGTAAGTCAATGCTCAAGAAACCTTCATTTCTTCTCTCTAAGTTTGGCATTTTAATGCTCATAAGGACATTATTGGGAAGTTCTAGCATCACAGTGTGATTTTTTTTTTGTGCACACACCAGCATGCCCAGGTTTATGACCTTTATGCAGAACCTGGTCTTTAGCAGCCTCTGTGTTTTGTTCTTTCAGCTAAAAACTTTGAATTAAATATTGATAGTCTTAAGTGATGAGAAAGATTTAAAAGCTACAGAAATAACCCAGATCTAAGGAAAATTACCTGCTCCTGCTTTTTGGATTGAATTGTGATGTTGCAGTTTAGAATGTCTAGCTTCATAATTCTTCCTCTACAAGAATCAGCTGACCTTGACTAATGCTAACTAGTGAAAAACCTCCTGTTTTTTATCATGGTATAATATGGGGTTGTACCATGACCTGCATCTGGCCAATGAGTAGCTGGTTGTTTTGTGACAGGCTACCAATAATCCTTACCCCATATATTTGCAGAGCTACTGGAATTTAATCAATTTACTCAGCATAATTGTATTCACTTGCTTGGTTAGCAAAACCGAGTGTAGTCAGGATTTGATGGCTGTACTAGGTAAAGGCTCCAAGTTTCAGTCCTGAATGTTTGGAAATCTGGAGAGAAAAAGGGAGAACACAAAATTTTGAAAAGATTATCCTACCTCTGAGGCCTTCTCCGTGTCAAAAGGAAGGCTACGATTACTTCTGCTGGCAGAGGAAAGGCAAGTTGCAAAGGTAATGCAGGAAAAAGAAGAGAGCTTGTGGTGCCCTGGAGGCCATTACAAAGGAGGTATCTATGGCTGCTACACTTGTTATATAAAGCTGACTGAGAGAAGGAAAGCGTCCTAGGTTACAATGTAAAATCTATGGGTGCTACACTTGTTTGTATAACAAGTGACTGAGAGAAGGAAAGTTAGAACAAGTGTCTCTAACATCTCCAAGTATGTGCCATTTGTTGTTACTGATATCACCCTTTTTCCCAGCTTGTGTCTGAATATCTGTACAACACAGAACCCAGACACCACTTTTCTGTCCTTTCCCTTGGAAGAGCTCAGTGCTGCACAGACAGTTGTTCCAGAGAAGCAATGTACCACGCACATCTCCTCCTGCATGCCCTACACCTGGAGGGGAGCCGAGCCAGACTGTGCAGGATGTGTCTGACACCTGGTTCCCGTGTGGTGTCCGTCCTGTGTCCGCATTTCCCCTCTTTGGCTCGCTAACACAAGATGTCTGGGTGTACAAGTGGAGTCCTAATTCTGTGTCTTGCCTGAGCTGTGGGAAACAAAGACAGTGAGCTTTGCTCTTTGCCATTCAGCTTGTTCTTCCTGAGGGGGCAGGGACCCTCCCAGACCCTGCTGAGGTGATGCCCAGGGAAACAGAGCACATGGGGGAGTGGAGCTTCCACATGAAAGGTGAAAGCTGTGCCTCTCCTCTCATTGCTAATCCATGAGGGTCCTGTCTTGATAGCACTGCCTTTTTTAGGGAGGTGAGGCCCTTTATGAAGCCTCTTCTGAGAAGTTGCTCTGCCCATCTGTGAGGGGACAGCTTCTGCCTCACAGTGAGGAACAAGGTACCTCAGTCACGGAGCTGATGTGTGACACTGGTGTGTTTATATGCTGCTCATGAAGCAAGGAAGGTTTATCTGCTTTTGGAGCTGCCTTGTTGCATTTAGATTTTTAGTTTCCCCTAAAATAAGAGGCAGCAGGGGAGGATGTACTGTCCTCTGCCTACAACCCTTTTCCAGATGCCAGGATGCCCCAAGGGGCCGAGACACCCAGGAGAACAGGTTCTTCCAGCAAGCTGGGAGAAAAGCACCTTCCTAGTGATTCCAAATGGTTAGCGTTCAGAAACTGGTCCTGATCTCCCTGCAAGCTCCTTGCACATGTGCTGTGGGGAGGATTTTCCCTGTTCCCTTTCAGCTTTATAATCCCCTGGGCCTGTTAATAAAAAGAAGCCACAATAAGAAGACAGCTGTTGCAGTGAAACACAGCAAAAAACTTCACCAAAAAATAAAGCAACAAAAAACCAATATTTATCCAAGGCAATAAGGAGGAGCTTCCTTATTTTGCTTATTTTGAGCTATCGGTTTTGCACCTTTTCATCTTTTACATTTGTTTCCAAGCTGCACAAGCCAGTGTGACCTGTCGCTGTTTGCTTAGAGGGATTGTTTTGCCTTCCAGCAAAAATACCAGTTATTGCTAATTCTCTTGTACTGCTAAAGAGATAACTTTGCTTGAGGGAAGCCTGATATTGGAGGCTGTGAGACTCTCCCATCTCTCTGAGGAGCTTCCTCCACACCTGTGTGGATATATCATCCTCCTTCTTCCCTGGCTTCCTTTCCTCTGACCCAGAGTCTGTTTTCCATCCCAAAGAACAATGGGATGTGACCCATAGAGAGGAAGTTCCTCTACAGATGGGATGTCCTTATAAACTCCCTCCAGACCAGACTTAGCCCAGGTTGTCCTGCTAAGTTGACCATGGTCTTGCCCTGGCCTCTCTGCCTGAGGAGCACTCTGGTTGTCAGGTTTTGGGTGAGTTTTTTCCACTAGCTCTGAAGTAATGGTGATCGTGTGCTGGAGAATGACAGCAGGATGGCAGTGATGGCAAGGCTGACCGTGCTGGGCTGGATATACATGCAAGCTGACAGTCCAGCCACAGGATCAGGGCAGGAAGACCTGATGGCTGTGGATTTGAGCACTTTGAAGTGTGTGAAAGTCATGAAAGGAAATGGTTACTGACTAGAGGCCGGGTAGAAGCTCTGAGTGAGGCCTCCACCTTTGTATTACCCATATTTATCGCGGAAGTGCCTGCAGAATTCAACCTTTTCTGTGGGAGTGGAGCCAAGTAAGGAATCCCACTGTTCCTTCTGG
Source organism: Bombycilla garrulus (assembly GCA_013400315.1). Taxonomy (NCBI): domain Eukaryota; kingdom Metazoa; phylum Chordata; class Aves; order Passeriformes; family Bombycillidae; genus Bombycilla; species Bombycilla garrulus. The sequence continues at coordinate 1,293,902 of VXBU01016690.1, forward strand.
AGCAGTTCAGAGGTCTCTCCTCAGCAACACATCCTTAGTCAATGGTTATTCCATGAAAGCTGGGACAAGCCTGAATTTCATCTCTTGTTTATGCCAGGGCTCCGTTAGGATAAAGGAAGCTGCTGCATTTTCTCACCCTCTAAAGGCTTATCTGTGTATGGGGGATCAAGGGAGGAATCTGCCAGTCTGCATCCACAAGGCTGGGCAAAGAAAGGCGCAAAACCTCTTCTTGTGGTCCATGGATTGGGAAGGAAAAAACCAGGGAAATCTCTTCCAGCTGCTTTTGCTCACTCAAAAAACTTGTCTTCTAAGCAAGACCTTTTGTTCCTCAGGGCACAAGGGAGGTTGGGTATATTCTCCTCAGAGCACAACCCCACTTGAAGGATGAGGAAGGTATTTCCCAATACTGTCACCCTGTTTACAGCTGAATTCAAGGGCAGATCCCAGGCCTTTCTTCAGCCACCGAGGATGTGGCAAGGCTGCCTGCCTAGTAAGACACAAGGTCTCAGGCTGGTTGTCCCTGCTCCAAGCCCTATGGAGCTGCTGACATCCCTGCACTTCAGATTTTGGACTGAACAGCTCCAATCCACAGACTGTGAATGACTCAAATGCTCCTCATCAGCAGTTGTTGAATCTTTCCCTTTTACTTTCCAGGAAGGGGGAAGAGACTGATTTATTCACTTTGCTGGGGTGGCAAAGGACAGAAACAAACTGTAAAAAGGAACAGCATATTCCAACATTATTCAAATCCTGAGGTTTACTGCATGCAATCTGCCTTTTCAGGATTTCAGCCCTCTCATGAGTGGTATCTTAATTTGCATCCAATTACGAATAAACTGCACAATTTAACTTTCTAAGGGAACTCTCACAAACTGACATGTGAGATGCTCCTCAGAGCTTAATGATAAACTGGTTGCAGAAAGCTGCTGTAACTCTGTGTGTGTGGTTGTGTGTGTGCTTTTCAGAGAGCTCAGAGTGCTCATTTTTGTCGCATGTTCCATGCTGTAAACTTCTCAGGGAGATCTTTGTTTTGTTGGAGAGTACAAAAAGGGGAAAAGAGGGAGTGAGAAGTCATTTTTTTTAAAGCAATGTTGTGCAACCCCCCCTTACTCTGGTGCTGAAGTCCTGAGCAAAATGTTATTACTAATATTTCCTTTTACTATGATGATGATTAGAGGTATCAACGACTTTACTGGGCATGGTGCAAACATTATAAATTGCCTCTCCCAGCCTCTCCAATTACCAATAACCTAACAGTCTGATGTCAGCAAATCTGAAACCATCAAGTGGCTGGGAATTTATCACCCCGGAGAGAAAGAGAACGCTGATCACCTCCCCCACATGCTCAAGCCTTTCACTCAGTCCCCTATGCAGTGTCTTCTTTTTCCTTTAAGAAAACAGAGCAAACCAAAGGTCTGTGCCATGACCCAGGATTCTGAAGGTCCTGAGACTCCAGGGACTGTTGGTAGGGAGCTGAGCTTGGCCTGTGGAAGGCTTGCAGTGAGTGGCGTTTTGCTGCCAGGCAGCCTTCATTTCAGGGTGGATTCATCTGTCCAGAGCTGTGTATCCTGCCAGCCCAGCCTTTTAAAAGCCTTGATTAAACAAATTCCAAAGGGATGCTGCCAGGACACCACAATCAGCACTGCTAAGTTATTTTAAAAATCACTCCACTGCCATTGTTTGAAGGATATTTTCTATTTCTGCTTTTCTTTCTGCTGAGAGGTGGTGACAGCCGTGGAGAGATGCATTTGTAAACATGCATTATTCTCTCCTGGCTAAGGCCAAGACAATAGCCTTTCCTTATCTCAGACAGCAGTTGAATTCATGGTGGTATCAGTCAATGGACTCTTGATTTTGTTGATTCCTCTCCAGCTCAGTCACCAGCCTCCAAGGAGGAGGTTCAAACTAGTCATGTGGCCAATAGTTTTTTACAAAATTTGTGTGTCATGCTGATATGATTTACTTTTGCAAACAGCCAATTTTCCAGTCCTCCAGTAAAAAAAAAACAACCCACAAGTCTCAGTTCTTTCCCTGCCTTAGATAATCTGTATTTTAGCCTCTGGGGAGCTGGCAGGCCCGAATTCTTGAGGAAATGCTAATTAAACAGCTGTATTTCAGCCACGCAGGACTGGTAACAAAAGGCAACAGCTGTATAAAAATTTTCCCCCTTCAGTGCTGAAGTTGGTGAGCTGGACAAAACTTATTGCATCCCCCATTCCCTCCCTCGTGCAGGTGGTTTGCACAGTGCAGGGCATCCTGTGGGCCTTGGGTTTTGACCATGCTGGAATGCAACAAGCAAGGGGGATTGGGGCTGCCCTTCTGACAAGCAAGAAAAGGTGCATCATCCTCAAACAGCTCTATCCCCCTCCTGAGGGGTCAGCTCCCCATGGAAAAAGGGTATGTGCTCTTTTGGGTGATGGGGAAGGCTTAAATCACTTGAAAAAAATGAGGCTTGAAATCTTGTCTTTTTTTTTTCTGGGAATGAGGAATTAAGTATTTTTCCCTCAGCCTGGTCTTTTTTCATTACAAATAAAGCCAAGTACCACCTGGTTTTCCCTCTGAAGTGATGCAGAAATGGGTGAGTTAATACCCTTGTAACGTGACAGATGCCAAGAGAATTCATTTGAATGGGACTGATGAGGAAAAAAAGATACAACCATATCATTTGTCAGCACCTAACTCATATTTTCAAATGAGTTTGAAACAAAGAGCTGTGAGAATCAACTCCGAAAAGAGGTCACAAGCCATCCAAACCCACGGGGAATCTCCCACCACTCTTGCTGTGCCTGTGGCTCTGTGTGCCATGCTTACTTGGCCATTTTATTTGGGTGCTGCAGCTGGAACGTTTCAGAGAGGTCTGAGGCTGTCAGCCTCAAGGATGCCCTAGTGAATCTAGAGCACCTTGGCATTTCCAGCAGCCTACTTGAGTGCAGCAGATACTTTTAGCAAGATTAGAGTGTCTGAGGTCAGTCCAAAACGTGCAGGGACCTTCTAACAAAACAGCATCCATAGCTGCAGCTGACACCTCAAAACAAAGTAGCAGTTTTTTAGCTTCTGGTAAACACCATCCCTATGGGAGAAAGGCAATTTTATCCTCCTGCCTGGCTGAATGACCTAACTAAAGCAATCCAGCTCTTGTGAAGTGTCCCTTACCAACACAGAAGCAGTGTGGGCCCCCAGTGCCCGTTCCTTCTCCCGTAGTGTCTCATTCCTGAGTGACAGACAAATCTTCTGTAGTTTCAGCTGCAGGGCTCTCCTCCCCCATAAACTGCCCTGGCTTTCCTCTTGTGTCCTGTGCTTTATGGTGTGGGTTTGACACTCACTGGTTGCTTCACAGCTTTCTGCCTCCTCCTACAATGTACATCAGGACAGGACTGAAGGGCCAAGGATGGATGTAAATGGGGCTCCTGGGTCCACGGGCTGAGGTTGTGTGGGGGAGCCAATGAGGATCTATAGATGTCCCTCTCTACAGCTACCTGAAAGGAGGTTGTAGGGAGCTGGGGGTCAGTCTCTTCTCCCTGGTAACCAGTGATAGGATGAGAGGAAATGGCCTCAAGTTGTGCAGGAGAGGTTTAAATTAGGTATTAGGAAAAATTTCTTCACTGAAAGGGTGGTCAGGTGTTGAAAGAGATTGCCCAGGGAAGATTTGGAGCAATTATTCCTGGAAGCGTTCAAGAGGCATGTGGATGTGGCACCTGGGGATATGGTTTAGTGGAGAACATGGCAGGTGCTGGGTGAATGGTTGGACTTTACCATCTTAGATGACTTCTCCAACCTTGATAATTCTGTGTCCTCCAGGCCCTGACACGGCTGCAAATGAGCAGTTGTAAGAGTTGGGAGTGAGTCTTGGGTACAGTGAGGGTCTCCAAGTCACTTGTGCCTGGCAGTGGGCAGTTGCAGACACATGAAGAGCCCAAGCACAGATCAAGCTCAGAGTGTGAGGGTTTTCACAGCTTCCACCAATGTATGGTTTCTGTATTTTATGGTGTTTTTGTCTGCCCTGAATCTGTCCATCCTTTCCTGTCCAGAATCCAACACAACCTGCTGTGGGCAGTTCTGCAGTGTCACTACACATCATGGGAAAAGCTCCTGTTCCCCCTGAACGTTATGAGTCTGTCTCTTGCCTTTGTTTGAGTTCTCTGAGCTTTTTTACGAGAGGAGGCAGAAGTTAGTTATCTTTGCTAATTTCTTCCATGCCATCTGATGTACTGATTTCATGATTTGAGTGGGCACAGAATGGCTGAAGGTTGCAAACTCTGTGTGCTCTAGCATGTCAGCAAACGTGCAGTGGACTGGTAGCAGACTGCGTGTCTTCTCTCTGCCTTTGAATGAGTTGATTTTAGTAACTTGATGGCATAGAGGGAAAGGAATGGAGGTACCCAGGCAGATGCTTCTCTCCAGTATTGCAACTGCTAGACTCTTTCAGACAAAAGACTGTGAAACCATGGCCTCTCTTGCCTTATCCCAGCCTGGCTGGTTGCCAGGCCAGCTAGGCAGATGAAATCCCACTGCATCTCATTGTTTGCTGTGACCTGATGCTGAAAAATGCACTTTTTTCAGTCCATGTTCTTGTGTGACACACATCTCCTCAACCATGGAAATTCAGTTTGAGACAGGGAGTGACATTCAGCTGTGCTCTTATCTCCTCCACAAAAATTAGTATTTCTTTATATGTTTGTTTTTTTTAAAAAGTCAGGGCCTCGGGAAAACAATCTGTCCTGTCCCTAAAATACTGGGACCTTGGCGTTAAAGGTCACTGATTCCAGCTGCACCTCTCTGCTCTCTCTCCAACTGCTTATTCTTTCAATTCTCCCCTTCAACTCTGAATGTGTCCCTGGATATTATTCCTTCAGACAGCCAGTCCCCAGCAGCTTAGAGGATACTCCTGCTTGCACAAGAGCAGCTGGATCTCCTCTGCATGCCTGCAAGGCTGAAACCCGCTGATTATTTCATGGGAAAAGATGGGAGGGAGAGACCTGTACAGCCAGAGCAGAACAGCTTAACTACTACGCTGCTGGATCTCCTACCCCACTGTTGTGCTGGTGATCTGGCAGAGTGTGTGAGGTTGGAACACATCCAGGTGCTGCCTGGACGCCCTCACTTTTGAAAGGATGGCTGGTGGAAGGGAAAGAGGTGCAGTGGGAAAGAAATGCAGCTTGAAAATAACATAGCACCTGCAGGTTTTGAGGAGAGATAGCAGAAAGGAGCTGCCAGATGCTGCTGCATTTCTTGACAAGGGGAAAAAACACCAGGGCTGGGTATCCTTTCTGAAATGGTTACGTTGTAGTCACACTGGGCTTTTTCTCACCTGGAATAATTTTCTACTTTCAGAGGAAGCAACATCATTGCTCTTAAAGGGTCAGGCTGGTATTGAGAGTGAGCCAAAGAAGCCATTCTTTGAGGAGGGCCGCTGGGTGCCCTGCAGATGGTGAGGACAAGCAGTAGCCTGCAGTGAGTGAGAAATGGGCAGGTGGTGGCACAGTTCCTTAGAAGAAAAGCCCCTCTGTTCTCTCCCTCAAAGCCTCCTGCAGTAGCTGGAACCTTCAGTCCTCTCCAGAGCTCTGCCTGATCCAGAGGCCTTTGCCAGGCCTTCTGCCTTGCTTTGGTGAGCAGGAAAATCCCTTGGGGAGAACTTGCTCTTTTACTCCTTTAGCTTGGTGGTCTGCTGGACTTTATTCCATCTGCAGCTCCAGGCTGGACCCCCTTCCTTCCCACACCCCCACCCTTGCAGCACCACCCTCCAGCTGTGCCTTGGCCACAGTGCGAGTGCAGGCAAGGAGATTCGGGGATTATTTGCAGTGCCCTCCCTGTCCAGATCACTCCAGTTCTTGCTCCCAAATACTCTGTTTGCTGCTGTTCATCACTTCTTGAGTGCAGCTAGTGTGTGATGAGGCATGTGAGCTTTTGGTGTACCCCAAGCAGGGAAAAGCAGTCCTACGCCCTATTTGCATATGAGGACTCTCCAACCCCTGCGCTTCTCTCCCTCTCCAGTGACAGCCCTACTGCTCCTCCCATACACGGAGGGCAGGCTGCCTTGCTGGGCACAGCCACGTCCCTGCAGGACAGGCGAGGATGAACTGCAGCTCCCTCGGCAGTGTTCCCTCCTCCTCCCCTGCCAGCAGCATCAGCCTGACGGAACTTTGAGCCGAGCTGCCACAATGTGAGTGGGAAGTGGCAGCACAAAAGGACTCGCAGCCCGTATGGAGCTGCCCACCATCCTGCCTCCTCGCTCCCTTCATGCCCAGGCTGTGGCTTGCTTCCTGCAGCCGCTGGCAGGAGGCAGGCGGAGAGAGGGGGATGCAGAGGGGACTGTGCCCCGCAGTGTGTGCTGTGTGACCCCGCAGCCAAGGGCCGCTCCGCGCTGCATCGACCACGAGCGTGTTTTATGCGATGGCTCTGGGCTGAAGGCAGCTCGGTATTGGGGTGTGCGTGAGGAAAAATGTGTCCTTGGGGTAACACCCCACCACGGATGTTACACCGCCACTTGCCCCTCCTAGAAGAGAAGTTTCAGCATGTGTCGCTCAGGTCTCTCTGCGGTCCACTTCATCCCGAGTTCGCTGCACTTGGTGGAAGCAGTTCAGTCAGCTTTGGATTGCATCTGTGTCAGCAGGGAACAGCAAAGCCTGCCAGCTGAGGAGGGAGATGCCAGCAAACCAGTGGCGCCCTCTCCTGCCTTATCCTTCCTTTTCGCTTTGCAGCCAAGTCCTCGCTGTCTTCACAGGGTTTTGTGGGATAAAATACCCCCCAGGGAAAGCAAAACTTAGCGGATCCTCCTGGAGACCCCTTCTTTCTCAGCAGTTTGCGAGCCACCACTCTTACGTACGGTTTGGCATCTTTCCCCTTTTCGCCTCTCATTTCCATCTAACAGTCTTTAAAATCCTGCAGACTCATTTATTTCCTTTGTTGCCTGTTCCTGTCGAGAGATTTCCTGGCTTGGATTGAGGTCTGAGCAGATCCTGCGCTCACCTATCCTGCCCCGGCAGTCCTGATGGTGGCAGCTGGGCTCTTTCTGCCTGCAGCACACCCTGGGCTTTGTTTGCAGCTGCCTGGTACGTGGAGCTGTACAAATCCACACTGGTGTGCAGTGCAAAGAGAGAGGGCTGATTCCTTTTGTACAGGACTTGGAATTCCAGCAGAGGGGTCCTGCAGCAATGAATCAGTCTCAGACTGACACAAATGGACCCCTGCTCTGCAAACTTAGGTGTAAGAAGTGAATTTGCAAGGGGATTTTTAATCTATATAAACACCATTTGCGATAGTATTAATTATTTCACAGCAAGTGAATCAGATTTAAAGGGAATAGAGGACATTTTGTCATTGACTGTACTAGCTATGAAATGAGAATATGATGCAGGGTGGGAAGTTGAGGTTGTTTTATTTCCACTCAGATCTCATGTATGAATACAGAACACTCTGCAGGGGAAAAAACATGCACATTATTCTGCCTATGATTCCTCCATGAGGTGCCTCTCTGTTTAGGTAGAGTTTTCCAGCAGCCAGTTGTCCTTCACAACCTGAGCAGCTAATGCTGCAACCCAGGATGCCCAGGAAGTTGTCTGTTATTGTGGGTATTGCCATTAATGAAAACTTCCAGCTTAAGAGGGAGCGGCAATAGATATAACATGGTACTAAAGGCAGTGGTTCCACTAGCAAATGGTGAAGCCTAAGAAAACCCTCAAGGCTTGAGATCATGGGAAATACAGGAATCTCTGACCTTGTATAGTCTGCACAATTCTTTTTTTTCTGCCAGCTGATGCTAAATCTATATTTGATTTGAACAGCAGAGGGGGAAGATGTTGGCTGGCAAAGGGTGAAGTCAGGATGTCCACTGATCTGCGTCCTTGCTCTGGAGTTTGACAGCGCTCTTGGAGACCTTCAAGCCATTCCGTTTTCCTTTGGCAGCTACTGCAGTCCAGCCCTGAGGGAGGACCTTGCTAGCTGATTTGGAATGTGATTTTATTGCATTGATGCTGACTCAGATGGTTTACAATGGTGAATTCTGAGCCTCATCTACCTGCTTCTGTTTCCTTAGATGTCTGGGGAGTCAGAGCATGGGAACTGACCATCTGTCATCCCCAAATCAAAAGAAATATTTGAAAAGTTCACTTGGAAACAGAAATGTTCATCGGCTCGGGGTCAAATCTGGGCCTCTTACACTTGAATTACCCCATATGGAATGGTATTGGCAGGAGCCAGCCCCCTCTGGGGCATACAGACATGCTGCATTACACATCTGAAATGCATGGCTGTGCATGAAGACTGCCAGAGTCCAGAAGAAACAGCTGCAATAGAAAAAACAGATTTTGATGTAATATGTGCCGCCTTCCATTGGGTCAGAAACAAAACCCATGGGGAAGCGGTAGAGGTGTCCATTCAGGCAGTGTAGCTTTCCATGGTAACATGGTCACTCCTCCTGCCAGTCTTCAGCAAGGGATTAGATCCCCTCAGCAAAATGACAACCCACACCCCAGGAACACCCACCTGGGACACAAGGTGCAAAGACAAAGTAAAATTTGTTAATCCCTGTTGGATTTGGGGCTTTTCAGCTCTGTTATGTTACTGTGAGCCCAGGAATTGCCGTGGAGTACCAATATTTTCCAATATAAGTTGTGGATGACCAAGAGGAGGTTAATTACATATCAATTCACTCTGCTCTGCTCAGCCATTGAAAGTTGTTGGCTACAGACAGAGTGATTAAAAGGCTGAGCTCAGCTGTCACTTGGTGGTGAAGCAGGGCTGGTCCCCTTTGGCAGTGGAAGTGGAACAAATAGGTTGGGAGGAGGTGTTCTACCTGCCCAGTGAGAATCTGGGTGGGCATTCAAGAAGTGGCTTTAATGTTCAGGCTCCTCAGGGGGAGAATAAAGCTGGGGAATGGAGAGAGCGACCATAAGCATAGTATGCACTGGTTCAATGTTAAACTTCTTGAAATACTATGGGTTAGTTTTTTCCTAAAAACACAGCACTCTGCTGGTTACTGTAGGCTATAGGGTACACTTGTTATTAGGCTTTTTTTCTCTGATCCTAAGAATTATAAATCTGTCTTACTGCTTGTGGGTGAAAGCTCAGGTATCTAAATCATTGTTATGAACCTGGAAATGCACCATCTGAAAGCCCTATTTCATGACTGCAAAATAGCCAGATTTGACAATGCTGCAGATAACTCAGGTCCGAAGCATCTGAGTTAATTTCCAAAGGTTCCTCTCCTGCATTTCCTCCTCCTAAAGGCTTCTGGCTGCTCTGATGTGGGTGATCTTGATTAATAATGCAGAGATGTGTGAGAAGGCAACAACAGCATCAATCCCTAGAGGCAGTTCAATAAAGCAACAAATGGCTTTCTCCTGAGGTGTGTATTTATCCTGACGGTGCTGTGATGAGACAGATAAAAAGCTAGGGAGGAAGGCTGGTTCTGGTGACTCCTGGAGCAACAGGCATCTTCTATGGCTCCCTTCTGCCTCATGACAGATTTATAGCCTTTGAGTCTCCTCTTCCTCAGCAGAAGTACTGATGAATCCTGGCTCCTTACAGTCTCAGCCCCTCAGAACTCGGCCACAGAGAACACAGGCGTTCTGTCCCATAGGCCCCAGCTACTCTGCAGAGTACGACTTTAACCTTCACTTCAAGGGGGAGCCAGAGCAGCAAATATGTAGTCGAGGATTAAAAAGAAGTGATTGGAATGGGAACCTCTTCTGTGTCAGTTCTGTGGCTGCTTTACCGGAGTGGCACAATGTGCATGGAGAGGCCTGGGATTAGCAGACATATTCGAAATGCACTTGCTGTAGTAATTTATGCAAGATGCATGATATGCTATTGGATGAAATAATGCCCTGATTAGCTCACTCCCCTGTTTTCTCTTCACATTGCTCAGATGGTTTTCAGTGCTGGTAAAGGTAGCAGTGTAATAATACAGGTTCTTAGCGTGGATAAAATGGCACTGCTGTTCCCTTTGGAAAATCAGCCCATCTTCTCACACATAGGTCTAGATTAGGATTCTCCTATTCCTTCCTGTCCTGAGCAAACCCTTGAACCGCTGCCCATGTACCTCTGCTCTGTGTTCCTGCATCTTACTGACAGGAGCTGGTCCAACCAGCCACCACTCACCACCCTCCTGCCCTGCTTGGACAGACAGGGCTGCTGCTCTCGGCTCCTCAGTACCACACTGGGAGCCCATTATCCCAAGGCCTTTCTGACTCTGGGCTCTACACCAGCTCTAAGGTTGCAGCTCTAAGATTCCCACCTCCTGGGCTGGGAATAGATGGGCTGTGTAAGTGTTTGTCAGGACATGGAGCAGTGCTTGCAGGCACAATGGAAATAGGTGAGAAGCAGAATGGTCAGAGGGACAGACTCTGCTGGCATACATGCACCTCCCCACCCAGACAAGTACCCTCAGTGCATGCAGTGACAACCAGATCAAATGAAACTTAACACGAACCAAAAGGAAAAAAAGCAGCTTGACAACTCAAACCCTTGGCAGAATGAAACCAATGTGAAAGCACATCTGCAAAAAATATGGCAAATTAAACAACCTTATTCATTAACAAATTCTCCTGTGATGAGTAATGTCTCCTGGCACCTAGCTAGCAGTCAACCTCAAGTTAGCAGAAGTCAGGAAGGATGTTGAATAATCCTGCTTTTTGCATCAGGTGACCATTCTGGAGGCATGTGTCTGCCCTGGCTCTTTTAGAGGCTCTAGCCCTTTCAAAGGGAAGACTGCAAGCTGTGGTTGCAATCCATTAATATGATCCCAGGAATGCAGTAATTTCTTTCAAGGGTGCTGGCCCTCTTTTGCAGGAACTCCAGTTTTCACTTCTCCTTCTGCTCTCTAACCTATTAAACCAGAGGTAATATGTTACTGTGGGTAAGTAAGAGACTACTAAAAGTGGTTTGTGATCTGCTAAAAACTTGGGAATTTTTTTCTGGCCTTTTGGGTAACTGTGTGAACTGCCCAAAGTATTGACTAACTTGTGTGGACTGCTCAAGGTTTGATGTGGCTTTAGGATGTAAGGAAAAACAGTGGCTGCATGCAGCCATTAACAAAAGGAGGGCCACAGACCTCAGTCATTGAGCTCAGGGGCCAGCGGTGGCAGGCTTTTTCACGGTGTTATGTTGTTGCTCAATGAGTTATGCAACCACTCAGGGTTTAGCAGGACTGCACCCATTACCTTATTAATTCAAACAGCATGCTGCCAGCCGTAGATAAAGAGGAACTAATGACCTCCTGCAGTGTCAAGGGTTTGTTTGCATTGTTTTCTATGCCAACAACTGTGAACATTTTCCCTGGAGTGAAGAAACTTCCTCTAGTTGGGTTCTTTCTGACGACCAAACGAGCGGAGGAGTGGCATGTGGCCATATTGCTTCATACTGATAGACAAAAAAAGGCCTGTAAGTATATTTGTTTGTTCAGACATTTTTCTTTTTATGATGTGATTACACTTCTTTTTTTTTTTGTCCTATGCTTTTGCAATATCAGGGATGTTGAGTCCTCTCTTTCTCACTTTGGATGGAATACTTGTAAGCTACCAAGGAGGTGCCTGACAGAGATATGACTCATGACTTCACATCTGATTGCCAGTTGCCAGCCCTGAATAATTCCTAGGTTCCTTTTCCTGTGCTCCTCCTATAAACAGCTCTCCCGGGTACACAGATCTTTGAGACAAGCTCCCAAGCCATCTGCTCTCTTCTCACCTGCTGTTCTTTTTCTCTTGGTATGAAAGGTCTGGCTAAGGTTTCTGTCCTGAAGGACCTAACAGCTGCTGAACTGGGTTATTACCCACAGAGAAAGCAGCTGGGGAACAGACAGACCAGTAACTTAGCTCTAATTTTTTCCTCTCCAAGAGAGGAACATTCATGAGACTAAAAGGCAAGAAAAGCTTTGTGCAAATTGTCAGCTTTGTGTTGTGTCTCCCCTTCCCTCAAGAGTGATCAATCTGCATGGCTTCTGCTAGCCCCAAACTAATTCTTAGTACCCAACAAAACAGAGTTTTCCCTCCTGCACCAACAGAGAGCTCCTGTTAACTCACCCTGAAGTTGTATTAGCTGGTTTTGCTAAGTCCTTTGCAAGGCACCATATATCTGCATTTAGCTTGTGTTTTATCACATTCACCATGTCCCTATCCAAGATGCAGCTGTACTTTCCTGTCCTCTACACCACCTCTTGTCAGCTTAGGATGAAACCCTTACTTCTTGGAGTTTGATCTTACACATTATTATACTAAAAAGTACTCAGACTCAATGGGTCTATGGCCAAGTATTATTTGTAACCTTTTCATCCCTCCCCTATCCTCTTTCTCCTTACAAGAACACCAGATTTAGTCTGAGTACCACTATGAACCCATTGCAATGAGATCTGGTGGAATTAAGGCTATTTCTCAGGGAGCCATTCAAGAGCTCCTGCTTAAACTCTCTTTTCACCTCCCCTTCCATTACAGAACACCCTTACTTCTCCTTGTAGTGGATTCTGTCTCTCATCTAGCAAATGGAACCAATTTGCATTGTTGGAGAGAAAACCTGAACCAAAGGAGTTTCCACACTTGTGATTTGGGAAACAGAGATTACAAAAGGGGTCAGCCCAGAGCAACAAGCAGGAAGGTTCAGCTGTTGACTAGATCAGTGGTCTGCAAAGTGAGCTGTGTGCACACCGTACGGTGCACAAGACTATACAAAACTTTTTTACTGATGGTGATATGCAAGATCAAGAAAGATCAGAGAACATCGGTCTCATTTACTGCAACACACCTCCCCTTCCGTGCTGTTCTGTCTGGAGGGTCTTAGCTCTACATTTATGTCCAAGGTGCCAACAGGATTAGCCATTTCAAGGGCACTTTAAACTTGGTGATGAACAGAAAGACCTCAGAGACTGGACACCCACATGAAAAAAGAGATGACCTGGGAGAGATCTCTGATGACTGGGTGTGCTGGTTTGAAAGCAAAACCAGTGAGACTCCAAGTCAGAAATACAATTTAATAGGAAAAAAATAAAATACATGCAAGTAATACAAAGAAAACAAAAACACTGACCGAGTCAGAATACAACCTGATACCCTGCTAGTTAGGGTGGTGGTAGCAGTCCAGATGAGGTGGTCTTGCTGAAATAGTGATCCTGTAGACAGGTCTGGCAGCTCTTGTCCTCTGGAAACCAGTGGGTAAGGGCTGCTTGTTCTGTCCCAATTCCCACATTATATCCAGGTGGGAATGCTTGGCTCCTCCCCCTGGGTGGAGCATATCACAATGGGATTATGTAATTCTATGAGTCATGTGGTGGATCCTCACAATGGGCTGATGTCATTGTATGAGTCATGGGGTGGGTCCTCACAATGGCCCATTAAACACAAAGGGCTCCCGGAGGGAGTTATCTATGACTCATAGGGCAAGGTGTTAATGGCCCATTAACAGGAGATAGTCCAGGGGAGGAGGCAAAGAAAAACACTGCCCCTCCTTTGTTTCAACAGTTAATGAAGATGGAGATAGAATACAGACCCTCTGGCACATTTTTACATTGTGACCTAGGACACTGGGTTTCTGCATATACACAAGACAGAGGCAATTATTTGCCCTGTGCACAAGCAGATCTCCAAGGGCTGCCATGAGTCAATGTTTGCCAAGCGGTTGTTTTCTCTTTTCAAGGTGATTCTCTGAAGACCCGAGCGTGAATGCTGACAGATGGTGATCTCTGGTATAGTGAGTGTGAGTGTTTTTAGTATAAAAACACACATTTTAGTACCATTTAGAAAGCAATACTTATGCTTATAAAAGGCAGCAGACATCTTGTCTCATTAATACGGACATTTATGCATACTTGTAGTTGACTGTTGTGTCAGTTCCACAGGCAGTACCACATTCTGCATTCACATCACGTCTGTCATCTTAATGAAAGTAAAAGATGTGAAGCCAAAGAAGACAAATATCTGTCCACTGATGATTGAGGGACAAGGATGTACTTTAGTGTGTATGTTTTTTTGAAATATTTCCACTTTTTTTACCATTATCTGGGTGTGTGGTTTCAGGGTAAGAAAATGGGTGCTACCTCTAAACAACTGACATTTTGAAGAGATTACCACTAGGTTTCAGAGCTAAATGACCTAGTTGTAAGGAAGGAGGCAGTGCACAGTTTCTGTCAGTTTGAGAGAGACAGAAGAGATGCTGCTATGACCAGAGATTGTAGTGCAGTTGTAAGATCAAGCACTTGGAAGGCCATTGAAAAGCACTTTGCTAGTTCTGAGGGTATCGCTATGGAGAAAGGGGCAGAAGGACACACCAAACTGAAGGAAAGGTAACAGAAGCAGTAGCTGGTGGCAGTCTCTTCTTCTGCACTGTTTGTGTGAAGTGGTCTTTGGAGTGCAGATATCAATGGAGGCCCATTTTCTCTGTCTCCAGCAGCCTGGGGAACCTCGCAAGCAGCACAGGTTGCAATCTGAAACTCGGAACAATCATTTCGGAACTGTGTTGCAGAGAGGTGGTGGGACAGGCACAAAACATCCCATCTTGCCTCAGGAATGTGCAACAGTTGGTGGGGCACCGAGCAAGGCTCCCCTGCCAGCCTGCTCCCACATTACACTGGCCCTTTGGACAGCCTCCAAGTACTTATTAGCAGCTGCTCTGCTGAGATGTGCAGGGGATCCGGTGCAGCAGGAGGAGATGGTCTGTCACCAAAGTGACGTGAGGGTGGGCTTCTATCAAAGACGTTCATTTTGGCTGACAGGATGGCAATAGGTTAATCAAGCAGAAAAAGCAGTGAGCAGAAGATGCTTTAACCCTTTTCTGCTTCCTCGCCGGCTCTGGAAAGGGGAATCAGTCCTTAAGCCACCCCCAGATGTGTGCATGCACCTCCCTGTCTAGCCTGCTTTCCAGGCTTTCAGTCCAATTCCACACTGCCGTGCAGGCTATCTCCTTCCACCACCCCACGCCTTCCTTGAGGCTTTTTGTCAGTCCTGGGTCATGACTGGGAAAGCCACAGTGTCCTGGGCAGGTTGGGGAGGAAACCCTCATGGCCCCATTAGTGGTCAGCTCTCAGCTCACTGAAGAGATGATTATTTAGGAAACTAAGCACCAGAAAGTATGCTAATGGTTAACTGCCCTCTCATGGCCTGTCTGTGCCTGGTCTCAGGAGGAGACTGGCACTATGCTTTGCTGTCCTCCAGCCCCTGTGGACACTCCATAGACCCCTGTTCAAAAAATGTGGGTGTTCATGAATGTGCTGTATCATTAGAGCAGCTACCCTGTTCTTCCATCGGTATTTCTACTATTTAGACTGTTGTGTGGTTTGTTTGGGCTGATTTTTCTTTTTTTAGGAAAATCTACAGGTACACACTGTGATGACTTGCTAATAATACAATGCCTCTTTCTATGCAGGGATACCTCAGAATTTGTCTGAACCCAGCCAAAAGGCTTCATCTTCAAATAACCAGCTTTTTTTCTTTTGTAGCACAACAAACCCCATCTGCTCCACACTGAGTTAATTTGTGCAGGTTCCTGATCACCTCATGTTTTCATATCGCAGCTATAAACCCTGGAGTGGAAAGGTGGTGGTCGGAACGGTGACTTGCAGAAATGCCACCAGACACAAGGCTGACAGCGACACTGTGAGGCATTGCTTTAATGATCTTTGTTTCTATGGGTTATGCAAATAGCTACAGCCTTTTCCTTCTGTGCCTGTCTAAGGCCAGAAGGCTGGTGGTTCAATGGAGGCTGCTGTTAAGGTGGCGAGTAGAGAGAAATGGAAAATTCATTGGCAAATCCAACGCTTGCATACACACAGGCTGAAAATAAAGCAAAAAACCACCAACAGCAACATTTGTAGAGCATTCAGCCGGTTCTGGCTTCACCTGTGCATAATCTTCAGATGTTCTTGGCATCGGATCAAGATCCTGGTTTGTGGTGTGAGGAGGACCGAAGCAGGAAGTCCGGTGTGTGACTTGAATATGTTCACTCAAAATCAGGTGTGGTGCGGTTTGCCCTCTATTTGATTGGGAAAGTAGCATTTCAGCTTGACTCCTTATTATTGATGATCTTTTCAAGCAAGAAAACCCCTGCTTTCAGCATAACGGATATAGACTCAAGTTTCAGGTTATTATTTTTATGCACTCCTAATCCCTCAGGTTAAAAATCCCCCTGGCATAGCTCTAGGCAAAGATGGGATTTGGTAACTACTGTCATAATTACTTTTTTTTTGTCATGTCAATGTTGGTTCCCTGTCTTCTGCCACTCCCCCCAAACCTCCACTTTTTCCACTGTATGGATTCTTGCTTATGTTGCTGTGTCCGTGTTACTTTCTGAAGGGGTTACCTCTTGTTCCCAAACACCTTCTTTCCACCAGCTTGGGCGGGCTGTTCTGCAAAAAAAAAAGCAGCCAGTGCAAAGCATTCTAGCATGAGTCAGAAATCCTTATGGATGAGCTAAACAGAGCAGAGCAGAAACCAGGTCATCAGCAGCTCTCATGAGAATTCAGCTCCGTATCTCTGGAGTGGCCATTCTGATCTGTCCTCCCAGCCCTTCTACTTCCCTGTACGGTCACACCTGTGCCAGGAGGGGCGTGCATAAAATCTTTGTGTGAACAAGGCAGGTTGTACTGACCAGTGACAGCACATTCCGTTTTCCCTTAGGAAAAAAATTCATCAATTAACTTACTGTTTTCCACCCCCATTACTGAAGCAAAGCCTGTCTGCTTCCTTTCAGAATGGTGTTTTGCATGTGAGGATCAGCTCTTGTGTGTGTCTGTACAATAACCATCGGACGAGTCCCACACCTCTCTCAACACGAGCATTACAAACCAGAAGCAGAAAACGCCACATTCTCCCCCTTGTGGTGATGCTGGAGTCTGCGTCACGAGAAATCCGAATGCTAGGACAGCCGACGACGTGGATTTGGACACTTGGGAATTGGAAGGAATTCACGTGGCAAGCTCCAGTTCTGGCTCATTGCATAACCCTACAGGATGTACAGGTATATACAGGATGTGTAGGCACAGGACTGCAGCACTGCCTGCTGGAGTGTGTACCAGGCCACATAAAATGGAGCACAGCTGCCAACTGCAGCCCAGAGGTGAGCTACAACAGCACTCTCATCCGGACTTCACAACATCTTCCACGGATGAAGTGTGCATTTGTGCTTGGCTAAGAGATTTTCCTGCCTGCAGTGTGTTGGCAGGGCAAAACAGCAGGGCTTTGGTTAAAAACTTCTCAAGAGCTGCTTTCCGCCTTGTGCCGTGATCCCAAAGCAATTTCAACAGTTTTCTGATACCCCCTTTCTGCCCTACCTCTGGCGCAGTTTGTGGCTCTCTTTGGTCCCTTTGGTTCTCTCCCCTTTCAGCCAGACTTAGTTAAAAGATGGAAGAGATAGAAACACAGCTAAGTAAAGATAGATGAGTGCAGGACGTTGCAGCTCACGGCTCCACGATGTCAGGTACAACACATCTGACAAGGCCCTGCTAGAAATATCTTTAGGCTGTTCTGTGAGGAGGTAATGTATATTTAGCTCGTGCTTCAGAGATTCCCATGGGCTCTGAGTGGAAGGACTTCTGGCAGAGTGTGATACACATTTTTCATGGCAGAACTGCAGTAACGTGGTGCCAGTGGCACAGCTCTAAGAGTTTGAACATAAGCAGGAGCATCCTGATGGGTCTGAAGTCATGTTACATCCATGGCTATAATGTTCTGTGGATGCACAGAGAGGATAACTCGTAGCTGTTTGCATGCATTTAGCACTTTGCCGTAATTAAAAATCCAGGCAGTCTGATGGTCTCTCCTTGTGATCAATTCTTTAATTTGATGTATATTGTTAAAATTAAATTACATGAGAATCTTGGCTTTAAAATAAGTTTAAAAAGAGCATTTGGGATTTAATTATGAAATTTTTAAAGGGACTACTATCAGTGGATGGGAACCTCTCCGCTCAAATATGAGGAGTTAATCTCAGTGAAATTTAGATAAGTTGATCCACATTATCACTTTTAAGGGGACTTGTTTCACATTTCCATATGTTTTCTCACATACACCAAAACCAGTTTAGAATGACAGTCAAGATTTGTATGCAATGTCTTGCTTGAAGAAGCTAGAATACTGTGAAAAGGCTCAGAAATTAGAAGAGTTGGCCAGACTCATGATTTGGTGTGACTGAATTCAGGGCTGGGAAAGATGTATGATCAGAAAGAAATCCAATTCCCTTCAAGACTGTAATACCAAAGCAAGCCATTGTACATTTGGCTGCTGGAGAACAAGGACTCTCTTTCCCCAGCTAAAATGTCTCTTCTGTCAGCGCTGGAAAAGCAGCACTCCTGCAGTCTGTGCTGCCTCAGTTGCACAGAGGCAACTATTGCACAGTGCCTATTTCAGCATTGCTATTTTGTACACGATGTAATTCCCAAGGAATGTATTTCCTTATCACACCACTGTCTTTAAAAGCTCCAAAGAATCATCATGGAATTTTTTTTTCACAATGTGATTTTCATTAGTAATTTATTCAGTCTAGCAGATGCCAGCGTGCAAACTATGCAAAGAGCAAATCTCTTCCTCCAAGTGTAAATATTTATAGATCATATTAAATGGTATTTAGTACTGTGCAAACATATTGTCAACAGTTCTAGCCAGATTCTTCCCTAATCACAGCCTGGGAGTTGGCACAGGCATGTCCTCCATGAGAGGATGGTTATCAGAAAAAATAATAGCAGGCTAAATAGGTTCTTGGCTTAATTAAGACTGGAGTTTTCACCAGAGGTGAATCTAGCCTACACCAAGTTAAAACTCTGTTATAGCAACTTGTATGTACCACACACAGAGCTGGAAAGATGATGCTTCCCTGGGGGGACAGCTTTCCCAAACAGGCTGGGAACCTCTCTTGGCACTGGACAAAATGGGCCATTACAATGCAGGGCAGGGAGTTTCAACCTTTGGTACGCTTTAATGTAGTTCCACATTTTCTTAGACGTCATAGGAGATTATTAGACTATTCTTTAATTTGCATTAACTGGCTATGTTTATTTGAATAGTCCAGAAGAGAAAATACTCCCCATTCAAATCAGCACCTGTTCTTAAAACAGAAATGTGTTATTTCTTAAACACAGATCTACCTTTTGGTCTCCTGCTCAGCCAGTGCAAAGTCCCTGAACGGGTTAATGTCTGGGACACAGTTTGAGTATACTGAAGCCATTTGTGTTTAAACTAATATCCTAAAATCTCCTTTCCTGCTCCTCCAGCTCAAAACCCTTTGATAGCATTTTGTTATATCCCATAATCTCAACTCTCCTGACAATCTGGAATAAATGCAAACCCACTGAAAGCTCATTTATATTCTATGAAAACCTGCTATTGCAAGCATGTCTTAGCACCCTGGCTTTTCACATGAGACATGCAAAGTTGCAAAGATCTCTAGCCACTTGAAGATTGTCCTCTGGGTGTCTCAAACAAAACAGCCCAACTGACTTTCTCCATGGATCGTAGGGAGACAGGTGAGTGAGGGCACATTAATGACATCCCATTCTCTTCAGCTGCATGATCACAGCTTTTTTTCAGTGCCTGTACTTTGCCATTGTGCATCTGGACTTCTCTACAGGCACAGTTTTTTTTCTCTCTTGGGACTGTTTTTCCCAAAAATGTGCTTGTTTTCCATTACAACAACCCTAAGGCCCACATGCCCTTCTGCTTTGCTCAACAGCTTCACAATATTTCCTCCACCATTGTGTTTAGTTCTGCCAGATAATCTGTTCTACAGCAGACAGTCCCCCTCCCCCATACAACTGTCTCTCCTAATTCTTTTACATGTCAGAGCTTCCTTCTCCCTTCTGGAAAAGGAGGGGAGAGAATATCCTATATAGTGGGATGATGTATCTATACAATGTATACAGACAGACATGCTTTAAATGGGCTATTTAATTTAGAGTGCCAGCTTTGGCCAGCTTTGCATTTTGTCTATTTTTAATTAACTGATGGACTGAAACCCTTTTCAGCTCCTCCGTCTCCTCCTCCTCACTGCTCATTTTTAAAAGCAAATTTTGTGTTCTAAAATTACATTGAGGTATGTGAATTCTTGGCATCACTTTCATATATGGCCAGATTAGCAGTAGCAGACAAATCCATACATGACTTGAGGGAACAAGGATTCCTTCCTCACCCGTTTAATGGCACAGTTACTGTGTGAAGCATCTCACAGTCTGGACTGTGCCTGTGTGTGCACAAGGCTGGTTTTGGTATGTTTTTTTGATGACTCTTTTTTCATAGCATCACTGAATGGTTTCAGTTGGAAGAGATCTTAAAGATCATGCAATTCCAACCACCCTGCCATGGACAGGGATGCCTTCCACTAGATGAGGTTGCTCAGGGCTCCATCCAGCCTGGCCTTGAACGCTGACAGGGATGGGGTAACCACAGCTTCTCTGGGAAAACTGCTCCAGTGACTCACCACCCCTGCAGTAAAGCATTTCTTCCAGTGTTTAATGCCTCTGTTCTTTGGGCAATCTGGAAATAACCCAAAGGAGCTGAATGCAGGAGCTATTGTGCTTGCTCAGAAATGGGCACCCATGGCTGCTTGAAGTCCTGCACCTGATGCCATGTCATGGAGCCAGCTCCACACTTCAGAGTGCAGATACTTGTATCATGTGAGTGTCTGAATATACATGAGCAGGACATGGAATATTAAAGATTCAAAGCTCTGTTGCTGGTAGGGTGTGCTCAAAAGTGCAAACTTTTTCCATAGATAGCGACACTAAGAACAACAAAACAATGAACCAAGAGCTGATGTCTGGGCTTTGATTTAGTGTTTATTTCTATAGCATTCTCTGCTTATAAGCAATGCTGTGGGCAGTGGACTAGCAAATCCAGTAAAGCAAAGACTTGCACAGGGTAGGGGTTTGGATTGTGGTGGAATGTGTGCTTTTCATACTCCGGGATCGCAAGATGCTGTTGGCCAGTACACTTATCTATTTTTTATTCCTGCTGGGTGATAACGGACCATAGAATGGTTTGGGTTGGAAGGGGCTTCAAAGCTCATGCAATTCCAGCCCCGCTGCCACGGGCAGGGACACCTTACACCAGACAAGGCTGCTCGGAGCCGCGTCTAGCCCGGCGTCGGAAACCCGCGCAAAACGGGCCGGCATCGACGGGAGCTTCGCCCAGGCCGCTCCTGCTGCTGTGCCGCGACCCGCAGCCGGTGACGCCGGAGGTCACGGTGCGGACAACCCAGAAGAAGAAGGAAAATAGCCCGGTGTGAGCAGAGCCGCTCGCTGCCGTGCAGCCCTAAGGCGCGGGTGGTTCCCGCACGGGCCGCGTCCCGTCACTTCCGCGGGCAGCCCCGTGCCCGCCCCCTGCCCGCGGTGCCTTCCGGGGCCTTTCCGGGGCGGCCGGCGGGGGCGGGCCCGGGCCCGCGCGGAGGGGCGGGGCGAGG
>VXBU01016690.1:1315470-1347546 GCA_013400315.1 Bombycilla garrulus
TCCCGTGAACTGCTGCCTAAGTTGTGAGTACATTCGTGGCACGAGTTGCCGAATGAATTTTGCAGTGAGTTGCAGCCCTCCCCCCGCAGCAGCGGAGGGAGCGGTGGCTCTGCTCCCCTGCAGGCTGTGAGCGCTTTGTCGATGGTTTTGTTAGCGGGGAGAACTGGGTTTCACTGCGGGGAGGAGGTGATTGACTCAGCAAGTAACTCCCCGCCGGAGGGTAACATTTTTAGGCCCTACGGACTGCCTCAAAGATCCGGTGTCTGTAGGAGTCGCCCCACTTAGGCACGGCATCACTGATGTGTAAATATATCGTGTGTCCGAATAAATAATGTTGAGTGCGTGCAAGTGAGATGGCGCTGGTAAGTGGCATTCCTGTAGTATGGCACTGAAATATTTTTCAGTTGATCCTATGTTAAATAAAGGCTTTTCAGAAGGTTCAGCTGTACCCTGGCCAGTGTTAGCAGGGTGTCGGCTGGACTTCTGGAAATGGCAGGAAGAATAAACACCATTCTTTGACCAAGCTCTCAAATACGGCACCCTGTGGGGATATCCGATTGCGGTGAATCTTCATCTGGTGGATTCAGCAAATCCTTTACCTGTTCCCTCTGTCTCCCAAACTTTGTTTTCTAGGATTGGCAAGAAAAACTCGTGTCGCAGGATCATGTCGAGTAATGTGATTTGATGTCCTACATGTTAGCTGACTGAATCCCTGCCAGACTTGGTCATGCAACATCACTGCTGTCTCCTGGTCAAGTGAGTTATCTGACTGCTTGCTGGAGGGACAAACCCAGGAGATCCTCCCCACCTTAAGATAGATTGCAATGCAGTTTTGATGAGCAGTGTCAACTTGCTGATAATGAACATTTGGTGCCCTTTAGTCCTCAGAGGGTTTGTGACTGAGCAGTAGTTTTGAAAACTAGGCTGTAGGGTGCAGGTTGACGCACTGTTTCTGTATCAGAAGTGCATGTATTTTTGTATTAATTAATCTGTCTACCATAATCAACCTCTGCTGGGTATCCATTATGTGGCAATGGATAGTTTAGAAGAAATCCATCAGTTTTTATTAGCTTTCATGTCTGTAGTAGATTTGTGTATGCGCTGTGCATGTTTGCTGCGTCTGGCTTTTATGCATTTATAATGCATATAGTTTTTAGTACTTTTTTGGGGAGAAATTCGAGGCTACATGCCTCTTAGCATGTCAGTAAGGACATCTTTACTTTTTGTTTTTGATTGCAAATTCCCTGCTGGACTTACAAACCCATCTGCCAGGAAACAGACTTTGCATCTGGGTATCTATTTTTGAAATTCTTATTGGTGCATCCGTACAACCTGAAGCCTCTGACTGCTAAGGGAAGTCTCCTGGCACATGCTTTTTGAAGGCTATGGGAGTAATTTGCAAGCAAAATTTCAAGTTTTGGAGATTAAAAACTTCAGTGCTGAAGACCTGGTGATGTATTTAAAATGTCTGGATGCATATCCTGGATTACAGGAAACATACTAGCAGATTTTTCACTTGTATGTTACTGGCTAAATTTTCAAAGGAAGATGTTGCAGAGAATTAAGGAATGGAGATGTTTGTGCATGGGAAAGCTGGAGGAAGAAGCAGTCAATTCACCAGGACTTGCAGGTAGTTCCTCAGCTGCTGTGCATTGCAGAGCAATGACAACCCACACCAGCTGGCCATTTGTCCTTGTTTGAGTTGGGATGGGATGCTTTTTGAAGGAAGTGTCTGTACCTATGTAAATAGCTGGTTCAAAGTTCATTTGTGAGGTATGTGAGATACCCTTCCCACCCCTGTCCAACACAGTAATAGTTGGATGAACTTCACAGGTTGTGCTGAACCAGCAGCCAGACAAGATGATCTTTGACTTTTTTTTTTCCTCCTGCCCTTAAAAGGACTGGGAGGGCAAAATCCCTGCTGTGTGTGCTGTTGCTGGATGCCATCTGACACTGAGTCCTCTGGCTCAATAAGGTTGGTTCCCTTCCCAGCTTCCAGCCTGTTCTGCAGGTGTAATTCTTTGTCATACCCCACATGTCAGTGATAGCCAGCCTGTCTGGGTGTGGAAAGGGCTCCCAGAGGGCTGTTGATTTTGTTGATAGCAAAGCCAAGAAGTCCTGTGAAATAAACTGCTATTGAACCTTCTCTTGCTTGATGGTAGCAAGCATTTAATGCATTCATTGCTCCAGCCATTTCTGGTTCCTTTCCTACAGCTTGGACTGGGGGGAGTTAGTGAAGGAGTTGTGAATTGGCAGCTGAGTTCTAAGGATGCTTCTGGCACTGCAGGGACAGTGACAATGCTGAAAATCAGTGCAGGCAGGACCTGGTTGTGCATTTTGGGTTCATAGCTCCTCCAGCTTTTGACTGCTGGACTCTCTAAGAGTCCCCATGCAGGTGAGGTGCTCAGGGTGCTTGTGGGGCAGCAGTTCATTCAGGAAAGGACAGCTTATCTCCACCATGGTATGGAGACCTGCTTCTTGAAGGAACGTCTGCACAGACATTTCTGCATGTTCCTGTGAGCAAGTTAGCCAATGAAAGTAAGTAGCAAGAACTGCGGAAGTGAACTCTAATGCTCAGTGGATCCACACGATTGTTTTGCTGGTGTGTAAGTAGCACTTGGCTGCTTGCTGTTTTGCTGTCTGGCTTGCTCATTGCTTTGGTTCTGTAGCTAAAAACCTTACATTTAGCTGAGGGCTCTGCTTTGCTGTTCTTCTGATTTTGCTGGAATGAGGTTTTCTCAGGGCAGTTTTGAATGTCCATCACCATAGGTGCCAAAATGTCTGACAGTCTTCCATTTCCTTTGCTGGCTTTCTTTTTCTTTGCTGTTCTGAGCACAGCCTCCTCAAGGCTCACATCTTGGGATTTAGTGCTGAGAGGTAGGTGTGCTGCTGCACTGGCAGCCCTGGTGCTCTGTAGTGCTGTCAGACTGGATGGGACTGAAACACTGTCTCCAGTGGTGGCAGTGCCAGGTGGGAAGGCTGGTCTTTAAACACCTCTGCAGAACATGAGGTCTCTGGAATGACAGTGTGTGGGTCTGGATTCTTCATCGCGTCCTTTCCTCCTGCTTCACGTTGCTTGTCAACCGTTTGGAAAGCACAATGGGTGCTTGGGTGGTTGGTTGTTTTCTTGCAGGATGATGTGCCGTGAAGAAAGGAACAGGAGGCAGAGAGCCAGGGATATGGGAACTTGTTTATTTGCAGTCAGCTGGACTGTCCCCGAGGGTGGCAGGACCCATGGTGCATTTGTACATCTTGCACCTGCTTGAGGAACCAGCTGGTCCCCATTGGAGCAGGAAGTTTGGCCTGTGCTGGCAGTGCAGGTTGCAGGGGTGTGCCTGGATTGTCTCTGTGCACCACCACAGCTCTTGGTGCCTTTGCCTGGGGAGGCTCAGTTGGGCTGTGTCCCCTAAAGGACAACTAAATTGGGTTCTGCAGATGTGGACATGGGCTGCCCAGGCCCCCAGAGCTACCTCTTTTATTCCCCAAGTACACAGAGAGGGAAGGAGAGGTGGTCTGTGTACAAGAACCTTTTTATGAACTTAGTGAGACATCCAGCAAGTCCCCTTCACTGCTTCTGCTGACAATGACTGTCCACGAGGGCACTGGGATTGCCTTCCCTGGCTCCACCTGACTCTGACTTGGTGCCAAGCCCAGAGAACTACTTATGCAATAGTCCAGCCAAACATGTCAGTATATATATTTCTTATGTGTCCTGGTTTCAGATTTGTTTAAAAAAAAGGGAGTGAAGGACAGTGGCTGTTAAAATTTGTGTTGAATTTTACGTATATGTTTGTGTTGGATTTATATTTGTTTGGCTTGAGGAGACTTTGCAGCACTTCAACTAAATCTGTTTTTAAATCCACTTAAGTTAAACTCCTAGTACAACTAGCGTGTGGAGACCAGGATGAAATCTCATTAATTTTAATAGGATTAAACATGTTCTTTTGCTGAGTCTTCTTTTCTATCTTTCTTTTTTTTTCTTTTTTTTTTTTTAGCTTCTCTGTATATAAAGCAGGATAAACCTTTCCACTCTTCCACCTCTTTGTGAAAATGCTTTGACAGTCTTGCAGAAATGTCTCTGGTTGCATACAATAACACTTCATACATTTTTTTCCTATGCTTTCAGCTGTAGTCCTACTGTATCCAGGCTTTTATTGGCTTTTGCTTTTCCTAAAGGCGCAATAATTCCTGACAGCAAGAAAACAGTTACAAGTGTTTGCATGGTAAGTTTCTACACTCAAAATCATTATTTTTGCTTTTAGTCTCTCTGGATAGATCTGAAACTGCTGTAAAACAAGCCAATTAGTAGAGAGAAACTGTGTAGAAGTCAGCAGGAGCTGAGTATGTACAGCTGGGTGAGGGCAAAATTAATCTCTGTTCACCACCCAGGAATAAACTGAAGAACAGGAAATAAAGGTAGAAGTGGTTTGAATGCATAGTGGTTGAAGGGAAATAGTTGGGATCTGTCTAAGACTGAACAGCCATTAACTGGAGAGGAGGCTACTTCATGCATTTTTGTTACCTCTTCACTTCCACATTTCTCAGTGTACATCGTGCCCTGAATATCAATATTGATATAGCAATTTGATTTGTTTGTAATTTGTTATAGGAACATACATTACAAACATATCTCTTCCCTCTCTCTATGTGAAAAGACAAATCCCAGAGCAGGTATTTCTGGATGTTCCTGAGATGCTCCTAATGCCACACTTCCTACATGTGTGTTTTCATAGGAAGAGCTGACTGTCTTGTAGCTGAGTACTAAGATGGATTTCAAGAGACTTGAATTTCATTTTCACTTCCAGCTCTGACCAGTTCCTCCTATAGCTAGACACAAATGACTCAGTCTTCTCACACCCCTTTTCCCACCCTGTGAGATAAGGGAGGGTTGATCTACCTTGCCTCTGCTCTTTTGAACTGATGCCCTGTTATGCTGTGGACTAACCCACATTACAAAGGTTGGGCTGGTGTTTTTTTGTCAGCAAAACTCCTCTATGCCATCAATCCTTTTGATTAAACTTTACATCATCAGTGTGTTGTCTTGCTGGCAGTAGCATCTAGATTGAAACTCCCATATCTAATTAAACAAGGAGAATGTGGTGGGGGGAAAAAATCTTTCTGTTTTTTTTTTTTTCATAAGATAAACAGAGATTGACTTATTAAGGGGGTTAAGGATGGGAAGTTCTGACAGGTGAGAAATGCCCAGTGATATCTTGAAATTCTCTGTATGTGAGCAAAGAGCATTTACTCCATCATTAAAGGGTTAGGCTTGGAAGGTACCTTTAATATCATCTGGTTCCAAACGCCCTGACATGGGCAGAGATGATCAGGTTGCTCAGGGCTCCAACCTGGCCTTGAACACTGTCAGGAAAAGGGTATCTACAACTTCTCTGGGCAGCCTGTGCCTCACCACCCTCACAGTGAAGAACTTATTCCTAGCATCTCATCTAAATCTCTCCTTGTCCTGTCACTGTCATCCCCTGTAAAATGTCCATCTCCCTCTTTTTTATAAGCTCCCTTTAAATACTGAAAGAGCACAATCAGGTCTCCCCAGAATCTTTTCTTCTCCAGCTTGAACAGCCCCAGCTCTCTCAGCCTGTCCTCATAGGAGAGGTGCTGGACACAGCGCTCCAGGTGGGGTCTCACCAGAGCAGAGAGGCAGAATTCTCTCCCTTGACCTACTGGCCACGCTGCTCTTGATGCAGCCCAGGCTTTCTGGGCATGCATTGCTAAGACATAAATTATATCTTCATTCATGATAATTTTTTTTTAAGGGATTGCCAGCAGTTGGTATTTGCGTTGTGGAAGTGGCAGGACCCACACATTCTGGCTGGAATGGCCATCTCTGAGGTGGCTGCAGTAGGCACGTGCTGTGGCTGAAATGCATCACTGACGATGTCTGGGATAACCCTGACTCCAATGGGCACATTTTGGGTGGTGAAGCCAGCAAGGGAATGCAATGTCATGACCCTGCTGGTGGCTGCACAGCTCAATTTTATGCAGGTCACAGGTTCCACAGGTTCTGCTAGACTTATTGTCACACATAAAGTTAAACATGGGCTTTGTGTGTTTGAAGAATTACTGCCTAAGACAGATAAGCTAATGTGGAAACAGCTGATAACATTCTTCTGGGACACTTGCTTGAGTTTGAGAAGCACGTGGCCTGCTCTGAGCTCTAATGCAGATGGCTTTTGTTACAACTGACTTGGTAAGCAAAAGCAGGAAGTTGTGTTTGTTAGCTATTCAGCAAATAGCTTTTGACTGAATCCCATGTATTTGTTGATTCCTGTTTGTTGCTTTTCTGTCCATTGCAAAGGGAGCAAGGATTTCTGGGCTTTGAAAATCTTTTAATGTATAAAAGTTGGATATATGTTGATTCAATGAAATATGAAGTATGTGAATTAGCTGCTGTAGCAGAACTGGGTTTCCAGTGCTGATGATCCATCCTCTTAAGGAATATCTGAATGAAAGAGCTTAAAAATAAAATATAAACAGAAAATGTTGGTGAGTTAGTGGATTTTGGTTGCCTTTTCTTTTTAATTTTTTTTTCTGCAGGTTTTGGCAATATTAGTAAGCAGTTCTTTCTGGGTGGTATATTCTGCACTTGGTCTTTGACCCTTCTGAAAGTGGAAACAGATGTAATGCAAACTATGGAGTAGGCAACCTGTCCCCTGGGAGCTGACTGAAAACAAACCCCTCTACTGAATGAGCTCCTAAATTATGGCATATCTTGGGACAAATTTGTTTGCAGTAATTCAGTAAGATAACACCTGCAGAGGTCCCTTCTGGAGTTAAAATACATGCTCCAAAATTGTGATAAACAGCTGACTCAGGTATTTGCATTTACAGTTGCTTCTTAACAAGATACAGTGAATGTCATTCAGTGAACATAGAGCTGTAATGTAGGATTTCATACAGGATTCATCTGCATAAATCATGTCTGGATGAAGGAGAGAATTTGTAAATAAAACACGTGGACAAATTTACTTCAGTATTTTTCTTTCATCTCCAGGAATGTTATGCTGGAGGGAAGTGCTTTAAAAAGCAAAGACTGAAATGCAGTTTAGTGTCAAAACAGCACATTCCCTTTGCAGAAGGCCATGCAGTTTAAGTGCTTAGAGATTGTTTGATTTTGTAGATTTTAATCTGCATAGGTAGAGAGTTTTCTGTCTTGGCCTATAGGTGCTAGGCAGTTTGCTAAGCAAGATCCTCTCTGCAGTGCAGTTTTTCTGCTTTGTTGCCAGCTTGGGCAGATCTACCTCACCATGTAATTCCAGGCAATTGAAGTGAAAGTGCCCTTCTCTATTACGTCCTGAGAAAATGCTGGTTCTAAATTGCCCAGAATAGGGAAGGAACCTGAAGAGATGATGTCTGGTCCTCTGACACATTGGAGTTTTCTCTGATCTCTTTTGGAAACTCTCACATTTCTGGATGGTTTCAAGAAGCAAAAACTCTTCTTGGTGGTTGACAGTTGTGATGCTGCCAAACATGCCTTGTGTCACTCTGAGATTCCTGACATTCTGTAGGGATGACTCTGCTGTTTATAGGGCAGTTCTTGGTTTTCTCCAAACTGCAGCGTTTGAGGAAAGCAGCATAGGTGCCGCTTCACCTTGTGTTCTGAGGCAGTTTACTGGTGGGATTTAACTCCTCTGCTTCATTCCAGTTGAACAGGAGGAAGAGCAGCTGAGAGGGCAGGGGCAGGTTTATGGGTCTGAGGTCCCTACAACCAGCTGATGGGACTCTTCAGCCTTCAAGTTAGACTCATTTGTCTGGCCTGTAGTTCTGAGAGTCCTAAACTTTGTTTAAATGATGAGTGCTAACTGCCTGGGTTCTCACTTTTCTGCACTTATAGCCATTTCTCATTCCAGTCTTGCAGTCTCTGGCAGCAAACAGTTTGAAACAAAGTGTATTGTTTGATAGGTAGAAGTGGATGTTAATTCAAGTGTGAATTATTTAATTCTTGGCACATTGTTTAGTATCTGATTTCATTCAGGCACAGTCTGTTCCACCTGTTGATTCCTGCCCTTAAATGGTGTTCTGCTGATCTGATGGTATTGGACAGGTTTGTACTGGAGTACACTGGAGCTGAAGTCTTCAGAACACCAGTCAGAAGCAAGCAGTAAGAGCTGCTGCTTATAATGTGGTTTTCAAATGCTTCTCCTTTTCCTGATTTTTTTTTGTTGAGCTTGGATCACCTCTCCCAGGGAAGCTCTTGGCCTAGATAATTAGTGTATGGTGAACTCATCTTTGAACCAGGGTGTAACCAGGGTCTATCTTGTTCATAGTCTGGCTTTTCTAGTTCACTGTTCCCCTCATTACAGGATTGGAGCATCTTTGGCATAAAATCAGTAGCCAGAAGTTTCTAATAGGTTCAGTCTTCCTGATGCTTTTAGGTCACAGCTTCTGGAGGAGTAAGAATAACCTCTTGGTTTTGTTACAAGTTCAGGTGTGAAAATTTGAGAGAGAGGCTTCAGCTTTGGGTTTTTTTTCTATGTTTGTTGCGGTACTGCTGAGCAACAATTAAAGGCTGATATAAGCACAGAGACATCAGAGATGGCTTCTGAAAATATCTGTATTTGTGTCCCCATCTGTCCAGTCAAATACAGAACATTTCTCACATTTGTGTCTTTGGTACAGGTTGAACTGATGTTTGTGGTAGTTGTAATCTCTCTTGGCGAGCTGCTCTGCTGACTTTCTGTAGATGCCCATGACATTCAGGTGACCCCCTGGAATAGTTCTGGAGTTCTTGCTAGCCACATCAGCAGCAGCAGACAGCTCTTCTATGTCGAGCTGAGGAAGGACCTGCTGCCTGTGCAGCCCCTCTTCCATGAATGAGGGGCTCTGTGGTACTGGAAGAGCTTTGAGGAGCTCAAACTGAGCTATTGTACTTTGACTCAGTTTTTGAGTATCAAGACTCAAAACTGCAATAAAGAGTTACTTTGAAATTGAAAAGAGGGAACCTGAAACAAGGTAGGAGAGCACAGCTGCCCTGTTGGTGTGTGGGAGATGAGACCCAAGAGCTGAGCTGAAGCTCTCCTGCAGATGCTGCCCTGGCAGCCCATGAGAGTAAGGAGAGGGAAGGATGTTTTTCCTCTAGGTTCTGATAACATACAGGTTTAAATTGAGGTTGATGCATGACCTGAAGACTTGCTGGCTAAGAAGAGCCTGCCACAGGGAAGACCAGCAAGAATGAGGAGAGCTGCTACTGCATTTGATTCTTTTCTTTGTTTGGAAAAAAATATATTTGGCTAAGCTTTCCCACCCACCCTGCCCTGTGATTTCCAAACCTTTCAAGTTGTCAAAATCACAAAGCAGGGATGCACGTGCCAACAAACTTTATTTGGTATTGCTATAAATTTATTCCTGGCTTGGAGACTTTAGGAAGAATCTCTTCTTTGTCCTAACATATGTATGGTGAAAACCTCCCCAGTGTCGTATTACATTGAGATAAGCTGGTCTGTCTTTTTGCTGCATCTCACCTGGGAGATCTTCCATATGAAACTACCTTTGTTTTTTACCTGAGTTGTTTGCTCTAATTTAGGAGCCTTAAGATTGTTTTGCTTGTGAGGATAACTGGAGGTGGAGCCACATATGACTGGATTTTTTTTTTTTAATTTGTGTTTAGTTTCCATATTTCAGGATATACACAAAGATCTTACTTACTTGAAGAATGGAGAAATAGCCAAAAGTGTTTTCCTTCCTTCCAGTTGTTTTAGGGTTGAGCAGACAGTTCCTTTCAGTCATTGCACTGGGGTTGTGTTTTGGCTGTTTCCAGGCTCTCTGAACCTTTCCTAAGTTTCTGAGCTCCCACAGTTTTGCCTGATACTTTTGTAACATAAGGTGACATTTTTGCTGTATGTAACCCTGCTGAAAACCATGCACAGGCTTAAATTCCTAAGCAAAGCTGCAGAACCTTGTGTTCTGGATGGAGGTATGTCATGTGTTTCTATGGGCCTAAAATTCATATTTCAGCTACGTGAACCTATAGAGAAGCGCAATGATTTCTCAGAAATATCTGGAGTGGAAGATAGCATTTCAGGGGAACTTGAATTGATGTGGATTGCCAGGAATTTGCTGACTGTGGTAAGATTGTGCAGAGCAGGAGGTGGGCGGGTGGTTAGACTTTTAACACTGCTCCAGAAGTAACACTTGCTTATTGCTGTTACTGTCTTCCCCTGTAAAATGTCCATCAGACATGTCCTTTAGACCTTCAGGCTGAGGTCACTGCTTGCTAAGTTCTCTGTTAGCTCCACACCTGCCAGTTTTGGATTCGGTAGCACCTCAGGCACAGTTTATTTCTGTGCATGTGGAACGTGCTGGTTCTAGCTTCCAATGCCATTCCTCAGCAAGCATGGGGCACCTGCACTGCAGAGCACCTGTTTCTGCAGGCACTTAGAAAAACCAATGTTGGGAATTGGCCTTTTACCTTTCTTGATGAACTCTGCTCTGTGTTAGTTCAAGGGCTGCAGATCTCATGTGGGAGCCCACTGGGATGGTTCCTTTGAGGATCTTGTTGAAAGCTGGTTAATTTGAAACACATGGTGTGAAGTGCCCTGTATATGATCTCCAGTTCTCATGAGACAACAACACATCTGAAAACTTCTATCAGCTTCGGGTGCAGACCAGACTAGAGAAGGTTGCAGTTGAGCCATAGTACACATTTTTATTGCTTAAAGGTATTTTTGTCGACAGATTTATTGTTCAGTCACAGCTTTAAGCAGTTAGCCTTTGGCAGCTTGCTTTTCTGTATATTAAAACTGGATTGTTTCAGATATTTCAAAACAAGGCACATTTTCATAAATCAAATAGCTGTCTGATCATTTTTCACAGGAGGAATGTTTTGCTGAGTAGTACTTCTCAGCATCAGAACTGCAGCACATGGCACTAATATGGGTGAGAAAGGATGATGGATGGGTGGGGCTGGTTTGGGAGTTTTAGGCTTTAGCGTTTATTTCTTCAGAGGCAAAGCGTGATGGCCCACAAAGCCTCAATAGTGGCAATGTGGATTGTCCTCAACTGTGTAAGCTGCCTGCCTTGTGTTCTGAGAGAGGAACCAAGTGGGCAGCCAAGGAAGAGACAGATGGAGATGGCTAAAGCTGGTACAAACAGCTTTGCAGCTTGTCAGTAACTTTCTTGGGGAGCCAAAGAAACTTAAGGGCTCTGAAACTACTGTTCAGAGAGGCATATAACTTCATCTGGTCATACTGAGCTGATATTTGGTTAGCCTCATGTGCATTGGTGTTGCCCCTTCTGTCTCCAAACCTATCTACATTTTCATCTTCAATCTTGGGGAGAAGCTTGGGAAGTAAAATTCATCTGAGGACTGCAGTACGGATTCCCTGTCTCCTGTATTCTTGCCTCGATTTACAAAAGGAGATGTGCTTGTCTTGCCTTAGCAAAATCTGGTTTAATTCTGTTTTTTCTAAAGAGAGAAATGTTGCACTTGTTTAGAGAGATGACAGCGTGTCAAGTATTTAGCAGCAAATGCAAGTGGGAAGCAGGCCTTATGCCTTCTCAGTTTGATGGGAGAGTGGCATTGTTGTCTGCAAAGGGTATTCCACCCGTTTGCCCTGCTTTGTTGTTATACTGAAGCTGGAACATTTCTTTGCAGCTCTGACCTTATTTCATACCTGGCTCCTGCACACTTGTGAGTATGAATTTTGAGGCAGTGTCTACTGGCTCTTCAATGACAGCTCAAAGGAGCGTGTGTTGCCCTAAGTGATTTGCTTTGCACACTTTGTACCTGTGATCTCAAACACCCACGTTCCTTCTTTTGTGGTGTTTTTTTGGTCTAGTTCTGTAGCTCTCTTCACTCTGGTGCAGTCACTGCATGCACCTTGCAGCTGCTTAACCAGGAACAGCTGAGGCTGCTGGGGAGGGGCATGGAGGCAAGGGATTTATATTCTGAGGGCTTTTTTCTCCTCTTGTAACATCATCCCAATCATTGTTCTTTGAAATAATTATTTTTTTTTATTATTTGTGTAAATTCCTTGGCTTAAGCGCTGTGAGATCAGCAAGAAGTGAGAAACTCTTGTGGCACCCAGCAGGCAGTGCCCTCTGGATATGTGTGTACATTGCAAAGTCATCAGTCATTCAGTTGTTGACTCAAAGTTATTCTGGTTTGCCAGCATGCTTGTTCCCTGCTGAGTTACAGCCACAGATAACAAAAGTGAACTTTGTGTTTTTCAGAGTGTAGTCTTTTCCCAGACTTCATTTGTTGCTGTCTTTTGTGGTTTGGTTTTGCTTTGGTTTGGTTTTAAATTCCCTTGGGGATGTTCTATAGGTAAAGAAGGTAGTGCTTGAGGGGTGAATTTTTCCCCAATTTCTCAAAATTACTTCTGAGGGAACAGTGACATTCATCTCTTGCGCTGTGGTGTCCAGGCAGGGATCACCATGGTTTGGACAAGAAGGTTTAGTAAGTGTTGTTGTGGGATGTAGATGTGGGAGGTGGGTGCTCAGAGGAGTCTCTGGGTACAGGTGGAGCCGTGTGGGACTGGCTAGAAGTGTGACAGGAAGTCAGAAATGCAGCTTCTTGTTTGTGATAATAGAGGGCAGTTGTTAAGGTGGGAAAAGTGATCTGCAAGTAATTGTAACTCCTGTTCTGGATGAATGGAATTGACCAAGGGGGAAGAGGCCAAAAAAGCACACCGCTAGCTGGAGTTTCTGATATTTAATACAGCATGCTAAGCGTCATCTGTTCTGCATTAAGGTATGGCTGCAAATGGTTATCCTCTCCCTGGTCTTGGAAAGGAGTGTTCGCATGCCTGATACACTTACAGTCTGTGCATTGTGTTTGTCTGCCTCACACACTCATTCTGCAGTCTACAAAGGGATTTGTAGAATTGGCTAAAGGACGTTGAAAAGTGTTTTAAGCTTGTAATCTTGTATTGAGTGCCTTAGGGAGGTATTGCCAGTTGGCCCCTGAGGAGACTATGTTTAGTGAGAGGAAAGGGGGAGGACAAATCTCCTGTGCCTGAGCTTGGCATGTCCCCCTAAACCAATGCTGGCCTATTCCAGAAAGGCTGCCAGGTACTTTGGAAGGGGTGAGAGTCATATTCTGGGGTTTTGTTTTGCTCTGCAGTTGTTGCAGTCAGGTGGAACCCAAGTCGTGATGGGAAGGACTCCTAGTGAATTGGTGCAGTTTGGGATACAAATCATCTCCTTGCATAGGGGATGCATGTTAATGCAACAGCTTTTAGCTACTGGTGTGATCATTTGATCTTGGGTTGGTTGAGATCAATGTTAATATTTAATTTGTCCTAAAACTGAGATTTTAATGATAATAATTATGGTAGTATTTATTCATAGCTGTAATGATGTTATATCTGCAGTTTCAAAATGCAATGCAAGGTGTTTATTCTTTGAGTGGTTATTATAATTGCAAAATTATTACTAAACGTATGAAAAAAAACTCCTGTAATAAATGTTTAGTGTTTGTATTCATTGCTGTTATGCCCTACTAGTTTATTTAAAACAGTGTATGCATACATTACTACATAGGTAATTAATTCTCAAGGTCACTTAGGTTGTAAAATAATGCTTCTTATAAACACTGGACCTTGAAAAGGGACAAAAGCTGCACTCTTTAAAATGTGGAATACATTAATGATGGGTTTTCTTCCTTTTTTGGGGGGTTAAGTGCTGCTTTCTGAATCTCTGCCTATGACCTGTGAACTTGTCAAAAAGTGCACTTCCTTTGGCACCGTGTGGTGGGAGTGCAGGTTGAAACTGTGCTCTGAGGTGGGGTACCTGTAGTGTCTTTGAGGGAACCCAATTCACTTGCTTTAAGTTGAAGGGTTTGGGGTTTAAAGGAAGTCCTTGCAGTCTGCTCTAGGAAAATCTCTTGTGGGCAGAATATTGAATGTTTTCCCTTGCTGTCCCCCTTGTTCCCAGTCTTACCAACTGCAGCTTGCAGTGGTTAATGTACAACTTATGCAACAAGTGACAGTAAGAGTGTGATGAAGGCTGAGACACACTTGTCAAAGTGCCTTGCAGTTTGGGACAGTGGGAAAAGTATTGGAAATTGGCTTGGCTGAGCAACACAGATTAGTATTGCCAATTCCCTGATGAGAACGTGGGGCTGCTTTCCTGAGCAGCCAGTGCTGGTGCAGGGTGTTGCCAAGGCTGTGCTGGTATTGCACAGGTCTTCTCCTCTCCTGATTCTTTCAACTTTGCTAAGGTGCACTTGGAAGAAGTGGTACTCCAAGAGCCAAGTCTGTCTGTGCTGTGCTTGCACAGTGTGTGATGGGAGAGAGGCCCCATGAGCTGCTGCTGGCTGCACTCTGGGTGTAGTCGCTGGTACACAGGACTAGATGGGGCTGCTGAGCTGCCTTTGCCTGCCAAGGGACTTCTGTTGGCAGGTCAGATTTAGAAATATTTCCAGCTGCCAGGTGGGATGATGCAGGCTTGAACTTCTGGCTGCACTGAGAAACCTGCTTGCACAAAATGAGCCTGATGCTGTGCACAGTTGCTCCAGGGAGAAAGCTGCAGAGGGGTGCCTGAGCTGAGGTCAGCAGTGCAAGGGCCCTACAGTCATTTTGGGCTTCTCATCTCTCTGAGAAGGCAGGACATCTAAAAATGCTCCATCTATTTTCAAGAGGTAAAATAATTCTTTTTACTAAAATAACTAGGCAGGAAGGAGACTGAATTCGTCAGGGAACTTTAGGGTTGAATAGGAAAACTGAATTCGAGGCATTGCATTTTAGTATCAACTTTTGTCCTCATCTTTGGCTCTTTGACAATCCAGCGTGGGCCTGTATATTGTGTGTCCTTGGAGAAGCTTGGGGTAGCTGTTTATATTTCACTCCTTTTCAGACAGGGTGGTTTTGAAGCTGAGACTCTCTTGCCCTGTTTGGGGCTTTAGGATATAGCAGAAGGAAAAATTTAAAACAAAAGTTTAATGGTTCAAAGCATCAAGATATTGCAATCTGAGTCACAGCTAAAAAACATTGTTTGGGCCTTTTTTTGAGGAGAAATGCCTCTTAGATTCTGAATTTCACAAGCATGGTTGAAACTGGAGTTTTCATGATTGAAATTGAGACTTCTAACCTGGATGGCTAAATCAGGGTCTTACGCACATTACTGAGAACTTAGATGTTCTTCAGTGTGGTATTTATACCATTCACACATGCTGCTCATTCTGTGTTGTGAACTGCCTTTGCAGTCATCACATCCATCTCAGAGATGTCACACAAAGCTGAATCTCAGCACTCTTTGAAGGCTGTCACATTTCTCTTCATAACTTCAGGATGGTGACTAAAGCTTCCTTTAGTCATGAGGAAGAGGATTGCCCTTAATTACTTGGGGAAGAGGTTTACAATAGTCTGGTTTAGACTGAACTGTTTGGAAGCTCGTACAAAGCTCCAAAAACCTCAGAACCAAGAGGGTATAAATCCAGATAGAAGCTACTGAAGAGGGTAAATCCAGATAGAAGCTACTAAGCTGCTCTGGTGTCAGTGGGAGCTGTTTCAGTGTCTTCAGTGACGAAAGCCCCTCCATTGGGTCCAAGTCACACGTATGCATTGATAATGAAGGAAATACACTATCTGTTGTTTTATGTGGGGAAATGAAGGGTGACTGTGGCTGTGAATATTCTTCAGTAACAGCCGTGTCTGTGTAATGTCTTGGAAGACCGGAAATAGTGGGTTTTGCTTGTTTTCAATCAAAATTTGAGGTTTTTGTAATGAGCGAGAAAACCACAGCAGAAATCAACGTTGATTACTTGGTTTTGACTGATTTTATGTAACGGCAGGGCCAGGACTGTAGTTCCCTTGTTATCAGTGTGCTCAAACTGGTGAAAACCCTGCTGCTGAGCCTGGGCACAATGTTAAGGGTCCCAGAATGAGTCCAAAGATATCATATCTGTGCTCCCACGTGCGTCTGGGCTTTGAGATTGACTTTGTACACATGGCTTTTGACTCTAAGCTGCTCTCCATTGGGTGGTGAGGGAAGGGGAGAGCAAAGTACCTTTTCCAAAGAAAGAGTCCCCCTGAGAAGCTGGGAAAGGTCTTTACTCCTCCTGCCTCTGAGCCCTTGCTGGTTTGTGATGTGTAATGATACTTGCGTGCCTTCTGTAGTTTTTCACTGTCCATTCCTGCTCATAGGGATATAAATGGTTCCTTTTTTTTTTTTTTTTTATAGGTATATTGCAGTGGATCTGAAGTTGATATAAGAGAGAATTTCTTCTGGGAAGAGAAGCTTCCCTGTAAAGCCAACCCTGAAGATGTGGACTGCCATTGTGTTCTTCCTGCTGATTTCCATCTGTATGTGTGAACACCGGATTTCTGCCCTGAAAGGGAGAGGAGTCCATGTAGTGCAAATAAACAGGCTTACAAGTGAAGAGCAATGCAGGCAGGCTTGTCAGAGCCCAGACACTTCAGGTGAGGTTCTTGTCCCTTGGATGGAATTCCAGCTGTGTTTTCTGCTCCCTGAAGGTCTCTGCTGCTCCTTTGATGACTTTTAATTCCAGTTGTTTACAGGCATTTACAGTTAGGGCTTCTCTGTGTGGTGCTGTGGTGCCGAATAACTTGTGACAGCCTTGGTTAAATTGAATCCAGGACAACTGCTTCCCAGGGCCCTTCCAGCTTCCATGAGAAGCAGCATGTGGTGTTGGTGTGCGCTGATAGCGTGCAAACAGTGTTAGGTCACTTGAATTGAAGAATGATTATTCCCTGCTGCCAGATGTTTGCAAGTGAGCAGG
This sequence comes from Bombycilla garrulus, assembly GCA_013400315.1. Lineage (NCBI taxonomy): Eukaryota > Metazoa > Chordata > Aves > Passeriformes > Bombycillidae > Bombycilla > Bombycilla garrulus. Next base: position 1,332,170 of record VXBU01016690.1, read on the forward strand.
GGTGTTGTAGACAGCTGCACTAGAATGAGTCATCTTTGTTCCCTGGTATTTGTGTGTGTTTTTTGCCTTAGAAGAAACCCTGCAACCAAGCACAGGGTTAAATCCGTTGAGGTAAAAGCCTTCTCACTGCCTTTAAGATGTCTTTACAAAGAATTAAACTTCTAAAAGAGTCTTTGAGTTGTCCTTATGAAGCTCCCAATCTTGTCTAGCCAGATGAGAAAGCTTGTAGCTCCTACAAAAAGCTGGTGATGCTGTGGTGAAGATGAGACCTTGGCTCAGGTGGATGAATATCTGACATTCAGATGGTTAGGAACCTAATAAAGGTGATGGTTTTAGTGGCCATTAATGGTCATTTTTGTCATTAAGACATTTAGATGAAATTACATGGGTCCTAACTGTAGTGCACTCTGTCCCTGTCTGGGTGAGTTAGTTTCTGTTGATGCTGGTACCACAGGACAAATGAGTGGGTAGACTGCATTGGCAAGATTGGTTTCATTGGCTTTCTTTGGTTATTTTCACTAAGGCTGAGTCAGGATCCTTTAAGGCCAGGCCTTATAGATATTGTGTGGTTTGGGGGTTTTTCTGGTTGTGGGTTTTTTTTTTTTTTCCCTTTCTATTTCTTCAATTCTTTAATTAGAGCCACGAAGCAGCATGTTTGGTGTCCTGTGTGCAGCAATCCATTTTCTCTGCTGTTTTCAGGGAGCCATCACTGTAATTGGTCTGTGCCCTACCAGAATCACTGCCTCCTCCTGCAGTGTCACCAGCTGAGCCTGTGCCAGAATGCTGGAGAACAAGAGATCAAAGACCTGCTTGCAGGTAAAGCCATGTTTCAGGCTTCTGGGAAATCCAGGATCCTGGTTCTTTTGCTTTAAATGCCTACATTTAACCCTTGATAGGCTTTCAGCTGAGGAAGATGGGTTGTGAAATGCCTGCAGGGTGCTTCTGCAGGTACAGTTCACTGGAATAACTGTTTCACTTTGTCCTAGGGACTCTGGCACTTGAATGAGTGCATGATGTGTCTTTCAATAGCTTTTGTAACACTTACTGAGTAACAGTTTGCCTCCATGTTGAAGACATCCTTCATTCAAGCCATTTGCACGCCACACACTGTCCTAGCGAAAATAAAGCCCTAACAGATGTATTTATATCTTTTTTCAGAGAAAGGAAAATGTCCTGGCATTGTTTTTCTCTCAGATTGCCAGGATTTTGTTCCAGAGTCAACAGACTGCTGCTTTAATCAGAGCAGCAATTGCTCATGGTGACTTTCCAGTGCCAGGGTATTCAATTTTAATAAAGCGACACAATAACGAACTGGAGCTTATTTATAATTGGGAAATCATTCTTCTAAAGTTTGTTTCAAGAGTTCACTGTACCCAAGTTTAAAAAAAAGAACTTGTTCATGTTTCTTTTGGGTTGGCAAAGGTTTCTCTGCAATGTAATGACCGGACTCGTGATAAGCAGATGGCATTTATGACATGGTAAATCTAGCTCACTTAGTTGTGAAGGAAATGATCCTGATGTATGAAGATGTAAGTAGAAATTTCTGCTCACTTTTGACAAGTGAAAATTATGAATCTAGGCACAAAGGCTTTGTTTATGATGTGTAGCTGTGAAAGCTTCAGTCTTCTTCTCAGGAACTGACATTTGTAAGACTGCTCCTGTTGATACTGTGCTTCTGCATTGTATTCTCTACTTCATTACTCCCCTTTTGTGAAATTAACTCCCTGGCTGGGCAAATACTAGAGGTCTGTGGCAGAAAAAAACAAACCAAAAAACCTCAAAGGGATTATGTGCAATAAAGGTTGGGGGGTCTTGAGTTTTCATGTTCTTGCTGAATTCGGGACTGATTTATTCCACTTGTACTGTGTGTACTGCAGAATATGTGTTCTGGTTTGCATGTTGGGGGGTTGAGGTTAGATTTGAGCTCGAGATTTTTTTTATTCTTATGAAAGTCATTTGTTTTGTCTTTTGGAAGAAACTGTCAGCACCAAATGGGAAACAGCCCTGTTTCAGCACCAGAGCCGTCAGCAGAGAACAGAGAGGATGCTGAACGCACAACTTGACCAACACAGTGTGGAAAACACGTTTTCTTTAACTGCTCAAACTCACAATATTCGTTTGAGGCATTTGTCTGAGGTTGAGGACAGAGATGGCACAACTAGTACAGGAAAACCAACTGCAAGCAGTGCTACCAGCACTGCCCCTGCCATAACAACAAACGTTACAAATGCAACTTTCTCTACCACTTACAAAACAACTACCAAAGCCTCAAACAACTCTGGAGGTTCTGATACCTTTACTGAAGCCATGCCATCCTCTACCTTTTCTCCCCTTCACGGTAACATCTCTACTCCCACTTCCATCCGTATCACCCAGGTGGTGACCACCAGCCAAATAGCAGGAGCCAGTAGCTCTGTCTCAGTATTGTCCCCCACCGCTCCCGTCAGTGTTACTTCTGAAGCAGGTACCCAAGCACAGCAACCTAAGACGGGTACCACCAGCACCAGTGCTCCTCAGCCTGACAGCCCCACCTCTGCTGGAGCTGACCTGACAACGCTGACCACCACAGGGACCGCAGCAGCGACCACAACACTGACCACCCCCATCCCTCAGGGCACAGAAACATCTTCCACCGCTTCCACGCGTGCCACGGCACCCATCCTGACTGAGAGTTCTCACTCTGTGAATCCAGTGCCAGAAGTGAATACAACCACAGCATCCTTGAACGAATCAACTCCTCTTCTGGGCTCTACAAGAGGTGCTGTGGTTTTAACTACGGCCTCTACAGTAGCAGCTACGACTGAACGTGGCATGAAGTCAACATCTGATGTCTTTTCAACAACCAAGGCTCCAACAGATGCAGCCAAAACAACATCTTCAGGCTTCAGAGGAACTCAGGACACAGACAATGAGTATCTTCTCATTGCTGCCGAGCCCCTGACTCACTACTTAGTGGATGAAAGTTCACTTCTTGCAGTGCTTTTAGTTGGTACGTTCTTTTTCATAACTGTTATAGTTCTTTTCCTCATGCAGGCCTATGAGAGCTACAAGAAGAAAGATTACACACAAGTGGATTACCTGATCAATGGAATGTATGTGGACTCAGAGCTGTGAAGAGGTGGGGATAAACAGTGGGCAAGAGATGGAAAGGAGATTCAGAGTCTGCCTGGCATGTTTTTCCTTTCTCTCTGCCTGTAACACAAACTGAAAGTGCTTCCAAATTTACTTCTAGTGCAATTGAGGAGAAATGCCATGTACTGTATTAAGAAAAAATAATAATTTTTTATTCAACTGTGCAACAGGTTGCTGAAAAACCATAAAAAAATGAGTAATTTTTAACATTTTCATAATGCACTGTAGCTTTGGCCATTATAATTCATTGCAAAACAAATCTAACAAGGTGTAAGTTGCTATCCTCTGAAAATGCTGTAGCGCTTTTCAGTTGTTTACAGTGCAGGTTGTGTTTCATTTATTTCATGTGTGCTCCTCTGAAAGCAGAGCAGTGGATGGTGTCACCTTTTGTGAAGTGCTCCCAAATAGCCAAATGAGAAGTGTGGAGCACTGTTGCAACAGGACACTTTTAATCCAATGTGTGTCATATTTCAGTGTGCTTCTTGCTTATGAAGAGGTCTGTTTACAAGGTATTGTAAACCCTGTTTACTGCTAACCCAAGGTATCTTTTCACCACGGAGTGGATTACTGTGCCTCTGCACTTAAATGATCTTATTTTTGTATTCAGTTAATAAATGGGGCCCTGGAAGGGCTGATCTTCTCATGTTTCTCGTTTCATTGCTGTCCCTGCCAAAGTAACTGCAAGCAAATGGGCTTTTGGGGCTTGAGTAAATTAGCTCCACTTTAGTACTCCAAGTGTGGGGGCTTTGAAGACCTCGCTGAAAGCATGGACATGTCACAGAAGATACTCATCATCTTCCAGAGTACTGCTTCTATAATTTAAAACCATTAGGCTGCTGGTCTCCCAGGTATGCAGACCCACTTAATGCTTATTATCTTTCATGCTTAGAGCATCAGCCTCTGTTTTGGTTTTTCTCTTGCGTTTAGGACCAGCACAGAATTTTTAGTATTTTGGAAACTTAATTGCACATGCAGTTGTAACTTGCCTCCCACGATCTGCAGCTGAGAGAATGAGTAGAAAACACTTGAGTTTTAAGCAAGTATTCTTCAGTGATTAATGCATCTTACTTGGATGACATGTAGATACCAATAGCAAAGTGCTGGACTGGGGCGTGTTGGGGTTTTTTTAACTGTATTGATAGCTTGTCTCTCACTTTGAGTTAGTTGGCTCTTCTTTAATTCAGCTTGCATGTAATCTCGAGTGAGAGTGATAATAAGCAAACCTCAGAATCTGAGCTGCTGAGTTTCAGTTTGATTATTTATTCAAGTTCTTGGGCTGTTTAGAATTTGGAGGGAGCCTTTATCCTGGAAGAGGCTACGTTGTAGATGACTTCATTGTCAGCTGAGAGTGCTGTGAAAATGGCTGCAGAGAGCACAAGCAGCAGCACAGCCAAGGGGTTGTTTGAACAGAATAGGCTGGAGACATTTTCCTGAATCTTAACCCAACACAAGTTTTGAGGGCAAAACTTCAGCAAGTAGAGTGTGTTGAGGAAAGACATTGCTTTGGAAGAGAGATAACTTGATTTTCAGCATCAGGGTGCATTTAGCAGTACTTTTGCACAGACCTTATCTGCATGCCAGTAGGCAATAGTTTAGAGCTTCTCTCAGGGTAAAGGGGTAGTGTGTTTTGGGGAGTCTACCTCCTTGGAAGGTTTGAAGTATAAGAAATATAAGCCACCAAATTTATTCCATGTAAAGGGGGAGGATGCAGAATTTTTGAGGGTCTCAGTTTTATTGTATTTCAAAATTACTATGACTTGGTTTGCCCTGAGCAGAAGGGATTTGAATTCTGATTTCACCATCTTCCAGGAGCCACTAGTGTAGAGCCTCTGTGCAAACAAGGTGCTGAGAACATCCCCCAGCACAGCTGGGGAGTTGCACCCTGTTGAGATGCTTGGGACTGTGTTGAGCTGTAAGCAGATGTCTGGCTTATGCTGCTCTACATCCAAGTCCAGAGATTTATCTTTAAGTAGTGATTTCAGGTTTCACCTTAATTGCAGGTGAGTCACTAACCACAGACCTAAGCATGTGGTCTTGAGCTCTGCTCCAGATACTGAGATAAGAGCTGTCTGCTGGCTCCCTGCCATCTCCCATGTAGGGAGATGAGCTTTACCTCAGATTCAGCTCACTTCTTTTCCTCCTTCTTTTAGGCACCTTGGATATATGCATTTTGATAGGAGAAATCCAGGCAATAGTGCTCTTCCTTCCCTGTCTATGTAGTGAATTCCTGCCCTTAGGAAGTGCCTTCCTACACAGAAGATCAGTGTTGCAGCTCTTCTGCTGCTTCTCTGCAGTATTTTTGGGTTTTTTTTCTGAGCTGCCTGAGCCATTTCCACAAACACAAACTATGATCATCAGACTTGTAATTGCTTATCCTGAAAATGGAAAAATTTCTGATGAACTTCGCACTTACTGTGGCCTTTTTATCTTTTGGTCTCTGTGGATCTATTTACAGAGCTGAAGTTGGACACCAGATTCTGTGACGTGGAAATTTGTGAAGTTACATTGGTATTTATTTTCCTTTTTGAAGAGATATTAGACTCTTGTACTGATATCTTAAGAAACTGGGAAGGGAAGGGAGAGCAAAGTGACGTTTACTGAAAAAAATCTCTTGAGTTTTTTCTAGAACTTGAGGATTGGTATATTAAAAACAAATAAAACCCTTCAGGGATAATTTACATGGGTATGATATAATTACAAGAATTGGAATTGAGTTACAACTCTATTTACAAAAGTCTTGGGGAGTTTCTCATGGACATACTGAGAATATTACAAGTACATCATGGCTAAATGAAACCACCACTATAAAAATCATTGTGGCTTTTTAGCAGGTCCTTACAGGAAGGTGAGTACTCATCAGAATCTTGATGCAGTTCCCACAGCCCTGGTATGTTTATATCCAGGTCTCCTCATCAGATACTGGCACAGCCTGTCTTTTTTGTTCTTATTTGAGTTACTGCATTTCCAGGTCTGAATCTCTTTCTCAACAGAAACTTTAGTGCCTTTTAGTGTAAGGCTGAGGCCAGAAAGAGTCTTAACCTCAGTGTATTTCTGCATACAAGGTGGAGATCTTTGTTTGCTGTGGAATCATAGAATTGTTTGGGTTAGAAGGAACCTTTAAAGGTTATCTATCTAGATTTAACCCCCCTGCCGTGGCAGGGACATCTTCAACTAGACCAGGTTGCTCAGAGCCCTGTCTAATCTGATGATGAAGGTGTCCAGGTTGGGGCAATCGCCACCTCTGAGCAAGTGTTTTACCATCCTCATAATGAAAAATTTCTTGTTTATATCCAGTCTGGATCTACTGTTTTTAAAACCATTACTATTTGTCCTGTCTCAGTGGTGCTCAAATTGCAGTGCCAGCTGAAGTAGGTTTTTCTTTGCAGCCCAATGGTCTCATAATAGTTCAGGCATTTAAAAACAGACAAACAAAAAACCCCAAATCATAAAAACCTGGACTGGAGCCTTGGCTCTGAAAGTCTAGGTGTGTATTCTGGCTTGTACATTGATTTGTCAACTTTGATGTGTTGTGTATAGCTACTTGTAAGCCTTAAAGGAGGAGAGCAGTGGGACCGTGAAAGGTGGGTTTACATATGCAGTTTTCTAAAGAGCTCTTCTGTAGTTGGTGACTTGATCTGCAAATCTAAAGCAATTAGGATTTCTTCCCTTCTGGCTTTTTGAGCTGGAGGTCACCAGCAGCAAACACCAACTTGGTTGTTTCTATCTCCACTCCATTGTTTCTCTCTGGACTAAAATCATCCTGGAATGGCTTCCCTTGTTTTGCTTTTCAGGCTGCAGATGGTGGCTCATCTACTGCATTGCATGGTGTAGTGCTGAAATAGTCAATAGTATAGTAAGGGAGAAAAATGCAACATCTTGGGAAGTTTGCTTGCAGAATTCACAGTATAGCAATAGAGAGGGTCCTAACAGGTTATCTAGAAGACATCTGCCAAGGAAGTGCCAAGAACAACATTCTGCTGCCGTGAAGCGTATCTGATGCATATTGGCATTCAGCCTGTTGTATGGCCTAAAACAGGAACATCCTGGAATTAAATTTAGATTAGATTCTAAATGCCACCTTACTTTTGTTTAATTACCTGTACTAGAAGGATGTTGCTCTAGACAGAAGAGAAGAAAGGAAATAATGGAATATTAAAACATTTAAAGGAATAGTAGGAAAGATGAACTTTGCAATTGCAAATATAAGTTTGCAATATGCCATGTAGCGTCCAGAGAATTAAAGAGCATATGCAGAACTCTTCAGCAGGATCTTTAAAGCAGCTATTGCAGTAGTTGGAAAATGCTCAGGAAGGTCTGGAAATGGAGGTATCATGGAGTTGGTTTCTCTAGGTTTGTCTGGTGGCTGCTTATTTTTGGCATCAAAGAAGGAAAACTGAGCCCTTCTCTGCTGAAGCATTTCTGAGGGCTTTTTTCCACTGTGGTTTCTCTGGTATGCAGTAAAGGCAAGTGTCCTTAGTTCAGCTGGGTGAGAGTTAATTTTCTTTAAGTAACTGCTACAGTGCCGTGTTTTGGATTTAGTATGAGAAAAGCATTGACAATACTCTGATATTTTAGTTGTTGCAAGCCAGCAGCTGCTTGGTACTCAATTGCCAGCTGGGGTTAAACTGCGACAGCAAGTTCAGATTGTGACATCTCCCCGACCAGGGCAACTCCAGCTGCCTCCTTTCCATGGCCTCTGAGTCTCATGAAACTTAATTTCCTTTGTTGTGCTTGGCTGAAGTTGGCCCGTGGATTCAAAAGCAAATGCTTTCATCTTGCACAGAGTATGGGCTCATAAGATTGCACATTTCTAGAAGAAACTAGGCTGAAGAACAGCAGAGCCTAGAGCTGTATTGATTCCTGTCTGCTGGAAGGACTAGGTAGCTCAGGGTTAGGGATTGCTTTGACTTTTCGGGCTTGCTGCATAGCTGGTTATTGTGGGGAGAGCTGGTCTTTGCTCTACAGCGTTTGGAGTCTGTGTCCTGTGGTTCCACATCCTTGGATCTTGTCTTCCTGTGCTGCTGCTGGGCTGGGTGCTGTGTTTGGAGCAGCCCTGCCTTGGCTGAGAAATGCCAGCAGGTTGTGCTGCGGGGCTCCACGACAGCTTGTCTGTTCAGCCTCCCTCTGGCAGGGAAATCCCAAAGGATCTGGGAAAGAGTCTCCGCCTGATCCGGGGCTTCCCGGTTAGCCCTGGGTGATGTTCAATTTGTGCTTTGGCTGGAGTTATGTTTGTATTACGATGTTTGAAGGAGAGGTCCTTTGCAAGCACGCAGAACTTGCCCAGCATCCTGCTGGTCCAAATTAAAAGGGCTAAAGCTGTTTGCACTGGATTGTACAATCTGTTTGAAAAAGCAAACAAATAACCTGTCTTCACGAAAAGGGCCTAAATTATTTTAACTCTTTTAAGCTGGGACAGGTGAAACCAATTACACTGTTTTTGAGGGTCGTGGACTTGAGCAACTTGTTCCTGTTTTTTACTGCAGATGATGTAGCCAAAACTTGTGAGAGTGAATACTGTTACATCTTTCACATAACTCTTATAACATTGAGGAACAGAAAAGAAAGGAGGAGGGATTTATTCAGCTGGAAAAAGCTCATATTCAGAAGTGATTATGGCTAGTTGAAACAAAAACAACCAATCAGGATTTAACCACATTCTAAAATTTAAAATAATCTCTGCTCTCAAATCTTGAGATTACAGTCACTTCTGCAGATTAAAAAGTAGGAATTTTCAAAAGTACCTATGTTGTGATTTCTCTCAAGTACTGCACCCAGTACAGACAACTGAGCAGCTTTGCTCATCCTTGATCAGTGCAATTAAGCTGAAGTCAGCAGCTGACTAATGACTGATGTGGGCTATACCATGGGGCAGAAGTTCCCTGCTCTTGCAAAACTGAAATCTTTCACTGCAGTAGAGGAGGGGGGAACTGCACAGTGGCTGCCAGCTGGTCCTGCACCCTTGTGGCTTCAGACAATAACAAGAATATCCTTAGTCCGGTGTGGTACCTTGTGTTGTCCAGGTGATGCCCGGGAGCAGATGAGCCTGTAAAGTACCAGAAAAGAGTTTGCTCAGGGAAGAATCTTTGCTGATATTGGTGCACAGGGCAGTACTGATAGGGAGCAGCTGAAATCCTTGGTGACTTTTATTGGAACTAGGTGAAGCTTATGTGGGGAGGTGCTAATATGATTGTTCAAGGGACGGGGTAAATGGAAGTGACTTTGGATGAACTGTGTACTGACCAGCTCAGCTATGGGCACTTGCTGCTGGTGGAAGACAGCTCTGATCTGATTCCTCCTGCATGCATCCTGGTAAGTATTCCCAATGGTGAGAGAGCAGCAGCAGTGCTGTGTGTGCTACAGCCAGTCCCTACGAGTTCCAGACAAAAAGCTGTCTGATCTGCAGGAAAAAAACCCAGCTGTCCTATCTCATTCTCCTGATTGCTGGGTCAAAGTGTACTGCAGAGATGTTGTAAGAGCTCAAGGCAGGTTGTTTTCAGCTTTTTTTTTCCCCTGATATATTGATTTTTACATATACCTACATGTCTTTAGTATTTAGACTGAAGTAGTATTGGGCTAAAGATTTTCAGAACACCATGAGCTTCCCTGCTAATGGCACCCTGGAGTGGGTCCATTTTAAATGGAGCTTTCCTTAGTTTAAGTCCCCAGCATCTTGCAGAGGGTCAGGCAGGTTCCTGTGGTCCAGAACTGCCTTGGGAAATTTTGTGGAAAATTTTATATTTTTCATTTTGCTTTAGTCTGCAAGGAGAAGTAGAGAGACTCTTCTGCAGGAAAGAGCAATCTCATACGCCAGCAGTTTGTGACACACAGTGATCATCCCATTTGGAAGGAAATGGTGAGCCTCATGAACATGGCCTCTCTGCCTCCCCCAAAGCACGCACACTCCTGGGCCTGCTTATAGCCAAACATAAAACCTTTTCGAAAGATGATCTCACCTGTTGAAAATCACATCCCTGCGAATCAAAGCAGGAAGGGGAGCAGTGGCTGAAAGGGGTGGAGGGCTCCATGTGGGCAGCAGATGCACATGGCTTGCAGTAGGACAACCCATGTGGTTTTTTCCAGCTGTGAGCCTTGGTTCTGCCATCAGTGTGTGCAAGGTTTGGTAGAGTGTACTTTTTGTTGAATGTTTGCAGTTTTGTTTGACAGTGGGAAATGATGGAAAATGTTAATGAGAGCTGTCAAACCCTGTAGTGATCTCCCAAGGGAAGGAGTAGCATCCCTGCAGGAGTTCAAATCCTTACAGACTTCATGCAGCAACACTGAGGAAAAATGCTGGCAACGAAAGGATGACCTGAGAACTCCTCTGTGGAGAAGTAATGAATGATGTGAGCTGGAGAGATCTGTATGCATGCTAAAGGTAAAGGAATATCAGGCATTTCCATGAAGAACAGCCCTTCCATGACTGGACTGGGCTATTATTCTTCATGCTTCTGGGTGTATGTGATTGCTGGCCAGATAGAAGCAAGATATACCTTTGAATGCATTTGTACAGAATAGTCTGCAGAGGGAATTAAAAGCCAGAACAGAAACTTTCTGTGAGGTATGTGATATTTGTGCTGAAGTCAATTGAGTTGCTGGCTGAAAACACTGGCTGAGCAGATCCACATGCAGTCACAGAGCCAATTTCTGCCCACAGGACTGGATAAAGGTTTGCTACATTACCGTGTCCTTTTCTTAACTTAAGTTTAAAGCTATTCTGATTCCTGTCACTAAGGAGAGAGTGCTGCAGCACTGAGGTGAGGTTGCCTCGTGTCCCCACTATGGTGTGTGGATGCCCACTGTGGCTCACACAAAACATGTGTGTTCATGTGGGCATGTCTTGGTCTAGGAATTGTCCCACAGCAACTTTGAAGTCCATATTCTTCACCTATTGCCAACACAGATGTCACGGCTCTTTTCAAAGGAAAATGCAAGATCTCTCCTGTTTAAAAAAAAAAAAAGGGAAAAAAAGTCTGAGATGTCTCTTCCACATCTCTGAATCTGGCTCTAGCCCTGAATTGTGAGGTTTAATATTCCTTCATGTCCTGCCATTTCCTGCCAAAAATGACCAGCAAGGTGCCAGAGGGAGGCTAATTCTTATTCTGAGATTTATTGCACTGCAAATCCTCCTTTAGCCCTGCTAATTAAGTCTAAGCTACACTTATCAAATGACTATGTACCTTTTTTGCAGGACTGCAATGTGCTATCTGTTGTTCTCTCTCCATGGGTTTCCCAGTCATTCCAGTGGGTTGAGGAGGCCATAATGTAGATGAGACTAATAATAAACCTGCACTAAAAGCAGCTGCATTGTGGAGGAACTTTAAACCCTGAAGCGAAGCAGGCAAGGACAGTTTTAACCGCAATGTGCTCTTTAATTGAAACCTGGGCTGGAGCTGACCTGCCTTGTGATACTGTGTGGGCTGGGTGGGGATGCAGCCTGTGTTGTTAACCTACTGCTATAATATTTACACAGATAATTTTAGCCTCTGACATTGAGAAAATGATTTTCTGTACAACCTTTTGGCTTGGGCCACCAACTGTGTACTCTGGGAGAGAGGAGATTGCATGAGTGCTGGCATGGGTCCTTTTGCAAGTTTCCCATGCTCCTTACAGGTACACAGTCACTGAGTGGGTGACAGCAGTACCTCTGGAGATGGTGCATTTTAAATCACTTTAACCTCGTCTTTTGCTCATCCCCTAGCCAGAACAGCCTTCTTGAAGGCTTTCCTCCAGTGCAGATCCCTCTTGTTGGGTGTTTATGTAGGCTTCACAAGATACCCTTACCTTTAGCAGCTGGCTTTGAATTGCACTGCTGGAGCTGCACCTGGGTGTGGGACAGGCAGAGCAATCTGTGCTACAAGCTGAGGTGGGGCTGAGGTGCCAAGGCAGGTCAGTGGAAGGCTGAGGTGGACACTTTTTTTTTTTTTTTGCGAGGTTTCCAGTGAGCCTGGCCAATGCATTTTAGCTATAGCTGTCACTTACTGGGAAGTGCTGCAGCATCACCTTTTTGAGCCAGAAAAACTCAGAGAGAGAAAGGGGTGTCTTCAGAGAAAGGCCCTGCTAGTAAGGTCCGTGGGCTGATTTACAGAAACAGCTCAGGCAAATGACTTTGGCTGATTTCATTGGGACCTCCTGAAGTGCCTCCTTATTCATTGGATCTGGACCACAAGATAAAGCAGAAGGCTTCTGGAGCACAGCTGCTGCTCAGCCCCCAGCAGGGGTGAGCAGTGGCTGCCCTACCCCAGCACAGTTGTTTTGTGTTACTGGGGCCTGATAACAACTTCCTCTTCCCTGTGTGTGTGCTGGTGGCCTGGCACTTGTGGGGCCAGAGCTACTGGCTGTCCTTGGCACTGCTTTCTGGGTGATCTGTGTGTGCAGCCAGCAGAAGGGGGTCACTGGTATTTTAGCTTTGGTGTCATGACAGGCTTCCTCCTGTGACTAGGAGAACTGAAAATAAGCTGAGGGGTGGCTGTTCTTGCTCTGTGGCTTTCATGGCTTTATTCACCAGAGTCAGGGAGGGCAGAAAAAGAGAGTGTTCAGCAAGCTGTGTAAAACGAGCTGTGGCAAAGTAGGGAACAGAAGGAAGAGGAGACAGATCCTTGAAGTTTTGTGTCAAGCACCCCAACTGTTGAATTTTGGCTGCCTGCTCAGGAAGAGTGGTCCTTGCACGGACAGACTGATGAAGAGCACCAGGTTCCCTTGCTTGTGAGACTGGCTGGAGATGTGGGCCTGGGCAGCTGGAAAAGCAGCAGCTGTGAGATGGGTGAGTATCAGAAAATGGGTGACAAGTGAATTCCAGTGACAAGAACCAGCCTTGCTGCTCATGCTCTGAAACATCTTTCTGGTGGGGCCTGTCCTCCATCCTTCTGTGGCTGTCACACAAAGGCCAGAGGTATTTTACATCTGGTGACAAAGGAGTAAGAGATGCTCACTTAAAAAATATGTTGCACTTCCCAGATTACAGGGCACAGAATTGTACTACAAAGCATTTACCTTCAAATGCATAAAAAGAAGAAAAGCTGACCAGCCCCTCCTATACAATATGAGGTTTATTATTTGATGTTCAATTGTTTGAAGTATTTTAGCCATGCTCCCCATTGCATTAGGCTGGAAGCATACATATGTTGATATGCTGCCATGGCTTAAAGAGCTCATGCCCTGCACAGCCTGGACAGCTTTGGGGTACAACAGAGAGCAAATGTGGAGAAGTGGCAACTGACTTAGGGAGGCAGAGGAGGAGAGTGGTGAAGTCAATAGAAGTGGCTGGGCCTCTCATTTCCAGTTCCTGCTTCCCACCCCATCCCTAACAATACAGCTTCCCCTGTCGTAACACATGAAGGATCTGTGGTAAGGGGGAAAGGAAACAGAAGGGGTCCTGCTCTAGAGGTAGTGTCAGTCTGGCATTGCAGCTTTCCACAAGGCACTGGCTCCCTGTCAGAGATGTCAACCCCAAACAAAGCTCTTCAGGATGTTTTCTCAGCGTGCTGTGCCACAGCAGTCCACGCTGGCTGTAAAGCTGAACAGACCACTCAGAGTGGCTTGGAAGAGAAACAAACTGCCTGCCAGGAAACACACCTTTATTTATTGCCAGGCCAGGTGAAAATGTGTACATGGCTGCAGTGGTTTTACATGTAAGAAACAATGGATATTTTACATTGCAGGAGAGCAAACATGGTACCAAGCCTCAGCATGCCTTGAAAGGACAAGAGGATGGTTGTCCCAGTACAAGGACCTAAAATCCGTGGATTTTTATAAAGATCTGTTTCTAACCTTTTCTGGAGTGGGTGTAGCCATCACAAAACCAGGGGACTTTTTGGCTTCATGCTGCTGTTCTGTCAGCTACAGGCCCTTTTTGAGGTGTCACCTCACCAGGTGTTTGTTCCCAGGCACTGCTGCCTCATCTGCAGTGCACTGATTCAGCTATTTCTGCTGCTGTACTCTGTACTGAATTAACAGCAGGATTTTTTGGGGGTAGGTGTTGATTGCTTTTCTACTTTTTCAAACCAAAATCAGGAACAAGTTTTTTTTCCAGCATCATCTTTCCCTCTTAAGGAGCTGGATGCAGTATTTCCTCCAAATCACCTTCCTTTGACCTCAAGAACAGGTCCTGAAAAATGTCTTTTCCAGCATTCAAGTGCCATGACCTCTATCACCATTGCTGCTGTTGAGTGGGTATTGCCCAAGACGCTCATCTTTGGATTTGTTCCTGGATTTTAAGTAGCAGATTCTGGGTAGGTTAGCTCAGTAGGCATTGATGTGATTCAGCTAATTTGAGATGTTTTCACTGGAAAACTAACAAGTGCATGTGTGAGCCAACTCTAAGGTTCCCTTTTCTTGGTGAAATGAGGGATTGCTCAAGACAAGGTGACAGAATATTTATTTTAACTTTTAAATCATGGCAACGGTCGTATTTTCCCCCGCCTACTCGCTGTCTTAAAACTAAAAAACAGCTGAACCAAACTTTCCAAAAAGTTTTCTGGCAGAAACCAGAAGGGCAAAATTCCACCTGAAAAGGTTGAAGTTGCTTACAACTGAGAAGAGCCACTTGGGAATAGAAGTGAGAGCTGTCCATATGTGCTTCTCTTCTAATGTTAACAGTAATCAGAGTCCTAGATGGTCAAGGAGTGTTTTATAGGTACTTCAGGTACTTGAGAAGATGCCAAAAATCTGTCATGCTGACAGGCCTTGACAGTATAAGACAGCATTTCACAACAGCTCTTCAGAAGTGGAGGAAACTAGTTTCTGGTGAAAATTGAATTAAGTAAAGGGAACTGTAATTACTGCAGCTGGAATATGGCCTGGCCAGTAAGATTTTAAAAACTTTGCTTGCTGTGAGCTCTGTCAAAAGTGGTCTATTCTCTACTTAGCATCTCACACAGAAAACAAACCTCTGAGAGCAAAGATTAGCTGGCAGTGTGCAAAGGTACAGAGTTCAACCTGGGAAGGGAATCATCAAGTAAAATTCAAATGCCACCTTTGGCAGAGCAGAGTATTTTATTGGCAGCTGTTTATTCAGGTGTTGACTCAGCCTAGCCTTTGAGATCTAACAAGATTGAGAGCCCTAAGGGCTTAGGGCCATAGGCATTAATAAGGCAATCTAATTAAGAGATAATTAAGTCACATTTATTAAATTCCTAATTAAGCAGCCAACCGTAAATTTGTTAAGTAAGGAATGCTCAGTTGGTATTATTCACTTTCCACGCCCTAGCAAAAGGTTAACATGGGGGGGGGGGGGGACCCCCAAAAAA
>VXBU01016690.1:1347656-1374341 GCA_013400315.1 Bombycilla garrulus
GGGGGGGGAACTCCAAAAAAATCCTCCCTCTTCTGAAATACGATTTATAGTTTAGGTGTGGTGCTTGTGGAGGAAGCAAAGACTAAACATCTCTTCCCTGATGAAGTAGAGGGAGAGCATTTCCAGAAAGTTTCCCTCCTCCTAGCAGTGATAGCACAGTGGGAATGGGTGTATCTGCATAGATGCTGCTCCTTGGGAAGAAGAGAAATGCAAATCTGAAGATGGGAAGGGATCTCTGTTTGCCTCCCTTGGTGTTAGATTAAGCTCAGCTCTACTGTGAACCCATGGCCTCAAGTCTTAACTAAGACTACAACCAGTACTGAACTTCTCTAGGATACAGAATCTGACCAGGAAAAGAAAAAAAAAAAAAAAAAAAAAGTAGCAAAATAAGAGATTTTTCTACTCCTGTTTCACAGATGAGGAGAAATAGGATGTAAGAAGAACTGATGACATACCTAAGACGACTTAGGCAAACCTTAGTTGAACACTTAACTGAAGGCCTCTGAGCAACCTCCCTTAAAGAGCATGTGCTGCCTCTGTCCTGAGAGGCCTGGCTTATCCCCTACACGTGACAGTTCTCTGCTCTAGCTTTCCACAGCTCAGCTTCAGCTCTTCTCTGCAGGAATCCCAAACAGACCAGACTTTTTTCTGTTTAAATTCAGAAACAAAAAAAGCCAGCGACATTGATATTTACAGACTTGGGAATCCAGAAGAAAAATACGCCATTATAATCTCGGGGCTTTTGTTTGCTGATGTAGAGAAGAGGATGACAAGAGAGGACTCCAGCAGTGCCCATGAACCTTGCACAGAGCTGGCGAGGGCGCGGTGATTATGCTGGGTTTGGCCACACCTTGGGGAGTGGATGGGAGGCAGCAGCGTTTGGCCTGGGGCTCTGGGGCAGACTTCTAGGTGGAGCCTCATAACCTTCCTTTCCTGCTCCTCTTAGCTACTGACAGCAATCTTGGGAGCTGTTCTGGGTTACAAATTTGCTTCCCAAACTCTGCTTCTTTCCTGCAGACTCTTTTGGACCATAACATTAAGATAAAGGTCTTGCCTCAAGGTTTAGCTTCCCTCTCTCTGGTTTATATTTGAAGGGGTGGACACACTCATAGCTGTAGACAGCTGGTGTGTTTGGACAGGCATCTCTGAGATTGAGTTTCTCTCATTTGTCTCTCTGGTTCAAGCTCCTCAGTTTTCCAGAAGATGATGACAGAAATGCTGATGGAGTTATAGGAATGGTTAATAATCTAGGGCACTGGCAGATGTACAAGTTTACCAACTGCTAAACTGTGGCTCAGGGCAGTAAATTCCAGTTCTAAGCTATTTAAACACCTGGCCTGTCTGGGAGTTGTTTCTTTCAGCAGCCAGAGTCAGGAATATGAGATTTCCAGACCAAATGAGGATTATTTTCCTTTCTTGCACACACCATGACTGGAGATCATATCCCAGGCTAGCACAGATCAAAATAGTGACTGAAGGATAAAAGTGTTAGGCATGTATGCACACAGCAGTAACCAGTTTATGAATAGTTTTGTCCCTTCTGTCTTTCCTGGTGCCTCTGTCTTTGCCTCCTACTGTGCTATGGATTCCTCAGTCTATAACAGGACCTCTAGCTTTAATGATATTTTCAGGCAGAGCCGAGTCTGCTTCTTGCTGTCCCGAGTCCAATAATCTGCAGTCATCAAGTTTCAGGCTTTCTTTGGCTTGCCTAATTTTGAGGCCCCTTGCTTCTCACAGGCTGAGGTTTAGGGCAGCAGTAACCTCAAGGCGCTCCAAGGCTCTCAAACTCTTAGCAGCCCATAGCAGAGAGTCAGTGCTGTAGATGGGCTTGTGTAAAGCAGGCTGAGCTCACAAATGTAGGGATTTAGACAAAGTTTCCAGTTAGTTTTATAATTTTTCAGTGTCTTTTGCTCATCACCATCACAGGTCAAAGGGCCATGCTGCTTTTTTTCACCTTGCCCAGCTCGGGCAGCCTCCAAGAAGATCTAGGTTACAAGGTGAGTTGTGAAGATGATGGTTGGACTCAATGATTTGGAAGGTCTTTTCCAAATTGAACACTTCTATAATTTAATGATTAAATCCCGGTTACAGAACAGAAGCACTGTGGTGTGGACACAGTTTATGCTGCTTCCTCAGTTGCATCTAGTCCAGCTCTGCATTCACCTTCAGACCTTCTGTAATGAAAACAGGTCTGGTCAGATGGGCTGGGTGAGGGACAGAACATGGAATCAGGGACTGGGGCTACAAGGTGGATGAATGAAGACAAGGAGGATGTTTGCTTTTGTCCTGTCCTTTTGCCCTTTCAGGTAGCAGGACCATCACTCAGAGCAGTATTTTCTGGAGCAAAATGATCTGTCAGTCCTGCCTCCTCTGTTGAGCAAGGTCCATGGTTTTGTAGGAAGGGATGGTCTTGGGCAGCAAGCAGGGCTGTCTTTGAAGCACCAGGAATGCTATCCAACACTGAAGCCTTCTTTCAGATGAACTCGAATTTGCTGATTTCAACTTGCACCTGCAGAAGCTGAGGGATTCTTGTCACTTTTGTAGATTTATATTCACAAACACAAACTAAGGACACAGTCTGCTCCACCCTTCCTTTTTTATTTTTCTTTCTGTTAGCTTTGCTTTCTCCATATGAATTCTGGTTTCTAATGATACTCTTTCTGGTTATTAAGACTTTTTTTCTCTACACCCTTCCTCATGCCTCTTTCGTAGCCTAAGCCAAAAATATTTGTCTACCACAAGTGATCAATGCCAGATTTGTTGTGTGGGCAGGATTAACAGTGAGGGATAACAAAATAGAGGCAAATTGATGCTTCACTAAAAATAGACCTGCTGCAGAAGGTAGAAACTGTTTCCTCATGTTGAAGCTAAAGGATAATTAATAGAGCAATTGAGATGAATTTGGGAAATGATTCTTGGTGAACCACATCCTTCCTGCACTCAGTAAAGGAGGCAGAGGATGATACAGATTTGAAGCAAGCACAGCAGTGGTGAGAGGCTCGGTGTTTGCAGCCATTAATAACTGCAGCTGCTTGTTGTTCGGCTTTGTTGTAAGTGGCTGGGGCACTACTGCCATGACAATGCTGGCAATTTTAAACATCTCCCTTCCTGGATGAGCAGGAATCTATGTGGATCTCAGCCTCAAGTGGAGATGGCAGATATTGTGCAGAGAGAGGGACCGTGACAAGGTTGCTTTCTTGCTTGCTTGTCTGTTTTATATTCAGTGCTTTACATTCTGGATCAAGCCCTGAGACTTAATCCACCTGTTTAATTGCACATAATTTAATCTGTTGTCCTGTAAATCATGTTCTCTCCTGCAAACTGTCTGACCAAAATGATGTCTTCATCCTTTTAATACAACAGATTATAGCAGCCAATTCCCAAGGCAGCACCTGTTGTTTAATTATAGTGAATAGACTATTACCTACAAGCACCACTGTTGCCAACAAAGGAAGGAACCTATACCAGAAATGAGATATTTCTGATGCTTGGAAACTGGAGGTGGCTGGAGAACAGGGAATGTCCACCTGAGTGTGGTGTGTATTTCTTTGAAGGCAATTTGCAGTGAGAGCAAGGGGAAAATGGTGATATAAAAAGTACTGGGATAAAGTTCAAAATGTGCACTCCTTTGATAGTGAGGGTACTGCATCAGGATATGGCAACTGGGACCCCCAACATAGGACAAACCTGCTGGAGTGGGTCCAGAGGAGGGCCACAGAAATGACCAGAGGGCTGGAGCACCTCTCCTGTGTGGGAAGGCTGAGAGAGTTGAGGTTGTTCAGCCTGGAGAAGAGAAGGCTCCAGGGAGACCTTATTGTGGCTTTTCAGTATTAAAAGTGGGACTGAGACAGGAGATGGGGACTGACTGTTTGGTAGGGCCTCCTGCAATAGGACAAGGAGTAGTGGTTTTAAACTAGAAGAGGGTAGGTTTAAATTAGAAACTAGGAAAAAATTCCTTATTCTAAAGGTGGTGAGACACTGGAGGAGGTTGCTCAGAGAAGCCCTATCCCAGGCAGTGTCCAAGGCCAGACTGGATGTGGCTTTGGGCAGCCTAGTGTAGTGGAAGGTATCCCTGCACACGACACAGATGTTCAGTCTAGATGATTTTTAAGGCCCACCCAAACCATTCTAAGATTTCAGTATATGACTTGCATATAATAATAAACTAAACTTGCATTTATTATATCCTTGTCAGTGGTAATAGTAGGCCCTCTATTTTGAAAAGTCGATTTATTTAAACTATTGTCATATCACCCCTTAATGTTCCATTTAACAACTTAGAGGAAAGCTGGATCCCACTGAAACCGGTAGGTGAACCAATCACTAATTGAATAGTTAATTTCCTATGATGATTCCAGTGATGCTCACCGATGACAAATTAGGCAGAGGACTGGTAATGAGGGTAGGAGCTGAGTGTCTATAAATTCAGTGAGTCTCCTGGGTAGGCAGAAGAGAGGAGCACAGGTTTGTGTCCTGAGGGGGGAGGAGACCAGCAGGACTCAGCTGTGACACTGCCCCGCAATCTGTTCTGCCAAACAAACATGATGTGGGCTGGCCAGCCTACCACATGTGCTAGACAGATGATCAGCCTACACTCGAGTCTCAACTAGCAGCAAAGCAATATTTTTGCCTGATGGGCATGAAACTGGGGAGCTGAAGGATTTTTAACTGTGGAAGTATCACTGTGAACACTGGGTATACATTACTGGAAAAAGAGTTGTATCAATTCTGCTCTTATCAGAGCAGCTTATCATCATCAGTGAAGATTTCCCTTCTCTCCTACTGCTGAATCTTTATCAAATGAGGTATAGCAATTCTTTTGAACATTCTCACAAGGCTTTAGAAATGCCAATGTGATAAATTGTAACATTTTCTGAAGGCAACTCTGACTCCTCTTGTGTATTTCCTTGTCTATACTTTGCATTCTTTCGTCTTTGCTAATTTCATTCTTGGCATCTTGAATCCATGGGAGTCCTAGGACATGTAGGCTGGAAAAGACTTGATAAGTCATGCAATTCTTCCTATGAGCAGAGGTGGGATCAACATACTTGGACCACCTGTAGACCTTATCAAGATATCTTGGCAATGATTTGTTTACACCTGTTCCTGAAGATCCTACACAGAGGATTCTTTATCTGTTTCTGCTATAATGCTTAACAAACTTTATAATTAAGACTTTTTATTGACATTGTTAATTGAACTCCTGCTTTTTATAAATGTAGTCTTTTATATTCTTTTCCTGGCAGAGAAAAACATGAACAATGTAATTTAGTTTTAAAAGTTTGTAGTTAAGGTGTTCTACCATATAGTCCTAATTTTCTTCCTGTGAGGCAAAACAAGTGTGTTCTTTCTAACTGTTTTCTTGGTCATAATTCCTAAATCATCAATATTGTTCATTTTCCTTTACCTAGATCACGTTCTGAGTGAGGGAGATTTGAGAGAGGTTAAAACTCTGCTTAGGTAGAGATCTGTAACTGTAGAAAGACCATTTAATACCAGTGCAGACAAAACAGTGGTGGGTGTCTCATATGTCCAGTAATGAATAGGAAAAATTTTAAAAAATGGGATATGCTTCCTTCATAAGGCACACTCAGCTTTCAGCAATCAGTGGTTTAAAAACTTCCTGAACTGGAGGTTGCATTTCTGTCATCACAGTTAATAGACCCTGATGGGCTAATTCAATTGACTGGAAAAGAGATTAGACAAATTTTATGGTTAATCTTCAAAGCATCTGGTGACACTGAGTTCCTCAATTTACGTGCTATCCACACGAAAAACATATTTCCCACAGCTTGTCTCAGATGTGTTTGCCTGGCAGCTTAACCACTGCTCCCACCCCTTCTATCCCCCTTCAGCTCTTGCATTCTGAGAAATAGCAAGTGTCCTCCATATCATGCATGTTTGCATAGACCTGTGGCAGCAGTGGCTTTTTTCTAGAAACAAAAGTGTATCACTACCAAAGTCCTAGAATAAAATGAACCTTCTCTAGAGAAACTGTGCTAATTGGTCAGCACTCCTGGCTCTCCTCTCACAAGACAAGCAACCAAAAGTTTGCTTTGGTGTTGTCCACTTCTGCTTGGAGTTGTCCTGTATCTTTGTTTGTTGGAAGAGAAGCAGCAGCCTGTCTTCACTAAGGATCTGAATGGACTCATTTCATCTGTGGCAGGGAATGAGAGCACACTTGTGGACAGTTACTGCACATTGCTGTCACATGGGCCATGAACTTTGTGAAGTTATTACTGGCTCTGCTAGGCTAGACCAAGAAGCTCTTTCATCTGCTTTGTTTCATGGTTCTACAAGAGACAATAAATATTAAATGCTGGTCCCTGGCAAAATTAGTCTGTTAATTCTTCACCTTAACAGTTCCATCCAGCTAAACAAAGAAGATGATCACCTAAGGATCAAAGCTTTCATCTGAAAATTTAAGGATGAGTAGATGTGCTGGGAAGTAGGACCAATAACAAAACAAACACTAGAGAATTTTTATTTCTTGAAACCTTAGGGAGGAGGTAATGCAAAATTTTGATTTTTAGTAGTGAGCTGTAAATCACTCACATCCTTCTTTGCAGGGTCCCACTACCAGGAGCCAGTGACTGCTTGGCATATGGGCTGTTGGGTTCCAGCAGCTGGCTGGGAGTTGGATGATAATCTGTCTCCTGGCAGTACCCTCAGCCTTGGTGTCCCTGTGCTGTGCTGTGCCACCAGAGGAAGATGGAGGGAAAATTTCTTGGTGGATCTCATTTGGGCTCTGCTGCTTGTCTGCAAGCTTCCCAGGCTACTGCTGTAGGCTGAGGACTGCCCCTGCATGGTGCTCCAAGGATGGAGGGGTTCTGCAGCAGGTATTGCATGTGTGTGTGGCAAGTTCTAAAAGAACCTAGGTCTCCTTTTAGATGACCTAAAACTATTGCAGCTCCACAAGATCCTCAGCAAGGGTTACCATAATGCCTCTCCTCCAAGCATGATCGGAACTGATGGCTTTGGGTGTGACCATATAACCTCTAGCCCTTTGTAAAAGGGACTTCTTGCATTCAACAAAGCAGTCGGTGAGAGAAATGTAATAACCTCTTCTCTTTTCCCCTTTCCTTCCTGAAAATAGTGAGTCTTTCCCATTCTTTAAGTGTGTTTTATCATCCGCTCCTACTTGCACATATTTAATTTCCAAAAGAGCACAAGGGCAAGACCTATTCCAGATGTTAGCAGGGATGGCTCTGCAGCATTGTGACTGGACTGAAGTGACCTGCAGGTTTAACCTTGCTCTGGAAGACCAAAGTGCTGCAGCGTTCTGTGCCAGGACAAGTCCTGCTTCATGGACTGTTTTTGGAAGAGCACAGTAAATATATTTTATGGGGTTTTATGGGATTTTAGAAAGGCGCTTGCATATTTTTAAATTCATGGGGGTAATGAAAGATCAAGAAGCATGTTATAATTATAGTTTGAAATCTCCAAAATTGTCTTTTCCCCCCCAGTCTAAAATTTCTTTCCTGCACAGAAGTGTCCCACACACTTTCTTCCCAAAAGAGATCCACTCTGATTGTTCTGCTTCGGTAATGTTATAGGTCTGATTCAGTAAAAAAGGAATTGCTGTACAGATGTCTCTATAGCTATCAGGAAAATATTTTTATTTTCTTCCTTTTCGTACTGATTCTCCATAGCTTACTCAGGAATATCATGAGTAATCTTCCGGAGAGCGCAGCTGGGTGCTGGAGCTGGTAAGTGTAGGGTGGTGTAGGAATCATGCAGTGGCCCTGCATCTCTACTAAAGGGTAATAAAGTTGTGTGTAAGACAGGAAGTCATAGACCAAATACTGGCAACCACATCCTACGTAGATTTTGCCGAGATTGGCTTTGATTGCCAACTGGTGGCCAGAAGCTGTCTCTGATTCAGTTCTTCCCTAAGGCCACCCACCTGGTGCCTCAGAGGCACTGGAGCAGCCAGACTGGTTGTGGCCACAGCAGTGCTATAGCCAAAGGTCAAGTGAGCATCTGCCAACACAGAATGGGCTGATTCCTTCTTATTGGGACATTTGTATTAGGTAAGAAATTAGAAGTGCTGTGATACTAAAGAGTTGGGAATATTGATTTACCTCTTTCTGCTGGAAAAGCGCAGATATCAAGGTTTGCCCGTAGTTTGTGAAAATCTGTTGTGAGGGTGGGTTGGAGCCAATGTTTCCAAACCACCCTTCTGGAGACTTCTGCTAACAGGCTGACCAACTCACTGCAGTAAACTGGCCAAGGACCTCGTTGGAAGGTGGAATTTGAGATGGTTGTGGATGTGGCTGGGATTGCCCTGCTTAACAAAAATATAGCTGCAGGTACCAGCTCCGGAGAGTCCCATGAAGGCTGGTGTTTGCTACTGATGGCCTCGAGGTCCTCTGGTGAGATGGAGCTTCCTGGGATACCTGAGTGATTTTCTGATCATCTGGAGCAAGGAGGAGCTGTCAAGGGAATGATCGATCTCTCCTAGTACGTGATCTATCATGCTGCCTATGTAGCAAAGTAGCTGGACTGAGAAGGAGAACCAGGTAGGAGTTACAAGGCAGGAAAGCTTGCTTTTTGGCAGTCAGACTGACAGAATACTTTCTAAGCCTCAAGAATTCCAGTATTATGAAAATTGTTGGTTGAAGATAGCTTGAAGGAACGCAAGCCTTGTGGTGGTAGTCTTAATACACCCTGACTATTCAAGAAATAATGTTGCTAAAGGTCTGATGGAGAAGAGGCTGCTTTTTGACCTTCCTCTGCTTGGCTTTGATTTCAGACTTTCCCTTGCTTGTTTGTATAACATTGGAGCAAACCTTGATAACCTAAACTGCTGGCCTGGAGCTCAAACAACTGCCAAAAAAGGTCAGGAAAGAAAGTACAGTGTCACTGCTTTCCCTTGGCTGGTGACCGCTCCTTCTCCTTATCAGTGAGGTAGCTCAGATTGCCTTTGTTCTTGTAACAGATTGTTGGGTAGGAGAACTGAGCAGCAAAAGGCAGACAAGACCTCAGGAGAGATTTACAGGAGCGTGTATTAAAGCTCTGTCCAGACTAAGGGGTGAGGACAGCATGCATAAGAAACCTTCTCTGCAAAAGGCTGCACAGACAGTGCCAATATACATCCCTGCGCTCCCCCTCACCATTTCCAGACTGCAGTCTGTGACTGGTGGGGCGGGATCCTGCTCGTGAGAGGCTTCCACTGAGCTCCATCACCAGCCTCATCCTTGGCAGTATCCTAGGACCTGTCTGAAATCCCTGTGTGGCAGCTGAGGGCTGTGTGGGACTCAGTCTAGTTCACTCAGAGATCACTGTGGCACTTAAAGCCATTTCAATACAACAGCTCACATTGACAGGTGCTGCTAGTGCCTGAATGCATCCTGTATGCCTTGGCTATGTCAGTGGCTTGCATATAGTGGTTTTTTGCTCTTGTGAGTAGCTAGATTTACACATGATCATTCAGTGGGGTTTCTAGAGTTGTTCAGATCCTTGCATGTTTGTCCTCATGTTTTTCAGAGTGCAATCTACAAAAATCAATTTAATTGCTTTTGTGTGTGCAAAGGCCCAGTTCAAGACCTGGCTTTTTGCAGTCAAACCAGAAAGAGGTAAAGTGTTCATTGGTTCACAGTACACCCCCATCTCTTTTCTTTGTATTAAAACCTAAGCGGAATTACCCCGATTGCTTCAATTTGTAGAACTGGGCCTGAAATATCCAAAGTCCAGGCTTTCCCTCTGAATTTTGCCATACCAGTCTCTGGGAGAAGCTATCAGAAAACAGAATGCAAAGTAAAATGCAGGAGAGGAGAGGTGTTCACCACCTGCCTGTTTTTAAACAGGACCACCTGCTGAGAAGGTCTAGTACCGTTCAGAAGGATTCTTGATGTGTCACGGTGATTTTCTTATCACTACTTCAAACCACCCTCTGCACTCTTTTTTCAGAGAAGGGAGAATGTTCTACTCTGCTCCACAGAAGCTACTTATAGCAATGTTCATGGTGCTGGAGAGCTGTCAACTTTGCTAAGTGGTGAGGCAGGGGGGAAGCAGAGACTTGAGATAAGAATAGTAAGTGAAATCTTAAATTTGACAGGCCTGTCAAGGAGGAAATTACAGCTTGGGGGAGGAAAAGTGGTTGTGTTTTGAATTTTCTGTAGTAAATATAAAGTCTGGGGGTTTTGGCGGTGAGGAGGCAGTTCCACCAGGAATGTGTAAAGCTTTGTTTTGGACATGCCTGCCACAGCTGTTTTTCATTATAAGAGAGCAAGAGGAGGACTTGGTGACAAGGGAACCTTGTTTACTATGCTAGAGCTGGTGTAGAAGATGCAGGAATGCAGGCAGAGATGAGTGTGGAGGGGGCCTGGAGGACACTGGAAATCTCTGAAGTCCAGGTGGCACCTGAATCAATTTGGCATAAGGTTATCCTTTCTTCCCCATCTCCACTGAAATAAGAAGTTGCTGACCTCACCTGGCAGTAACTGCAGTGCAGTTCCCAGCTGTGCCAGGGGCCAGGCACTTGTTTTTCACGGCCTGTGTTTAAGAATGTGATGCTTGCTTTTTAAATTTTATTCTAAATTCTGCTCTCAGGCCAGCTTGAACTTGTGCTGTGGAAGAAGTGCTAGTATTTATGGCTGCTCTGCTGGGTTTCTGTCAAGATTTCTGCCGGAGGGCGTGGAGGGTAAAAGGGGAGGTGCAGGAGAGCTCTCTGAGTCCAATCTAGAAATGTGCCAGCACACAGGCAGGCACCGTCACCTGCTGCTCACAGGAGGCAGAGGTGTGAAATAATGTGTCCAGGGCCAGGCAACAGGCTGCAGTCAAAGCATGAGCAGTGCAGCCACTTCTCAGCCCTTCCTGCTGGACTCTGCTCTGCTCTGGATAAGCTGTCCCTGCTCCTCCACATGGAGCATCAGCTTCTTTTTCTGCAGGATCTGTTCCTCTAAACTGAATGCAATTTGCAATGAAATCAGAAGAAAGATATGCCTTCATCCTTTTCTTCCTCCCCAGAGTACTGAGAAGGTTTGGTCCTGTACCAGTAATACCTGTGATGAGTTTGGCAAAGGGAGGGTCTGGGGCACCAGAAATGACAGTACTGCAGTCTCTGGACGTTCTGGTCTCACTGTTGAGGAAAACTCTCCATGCATTGTCTTAGTGTCAAAAGAAAGCTGGCCAGCAGGACTCACACTGAGACATTCTCTAACTGTGCTGTGCTGCATTTCCCCCTGGATGGGACCTCCTGGATGAGCTCCTGTGCAGTTGCCTCCCTGGATTTCAGTAGTGACCCAGATGTGAGCCATCCTCACCTCAACAGGCCTGGCTGCTCAGGCTGCTGGAAGGAGGTTCCCCAGGGGAAAAGGGGACACTTCCCTGTGCCTGAGTCCGTGGGGTGGGGTCAGCTATCCTGCTGTTATGAATGCAAAGCAGCTGGGCTTACATTTCTCAAGTGTGACCCCAGGACAAATCTGTCCATCCTTAGTGCACTCAGATGTTTAAGATATTCAGCCCTTTATTTTGATGCTTTTCTGACTGCCAGTCTAAATACCTGTTCTCAAAAAGTGAATGCTGAAGCACTTCTCAACCCTGCTTGTTCAACTCTTAGCTAGTGGTTTGTGAGAGATTTAGCTTGTAGCTGCCTGGGCAGCAGAATGCATCTGCTCCCCTATGGATCAGCTGGAGCCTTCAGAGTCTAATAAGAGAGATCTGATTTGAAAAGTTACCTAGACATGGGAGTCCAACAAAGGGTCTTGGACTGGTAGAGATTGTCTGGTGTCTAAGAAGAGTTTAGGTCCTGCCTCTCCCTTGCTCTTTATGGGAGTACTAGGCACCTACTTCCGTGAACTTATGCAAATTTAGTATTTTTGAGCCCTCATTTCTTCTATCAAGACTGACAAAGAGTTTTAAAATATTTCAGGAGGAAAAAGAAAATTATGGGTAGCAGACAATCACAGGTAGAGCCCTGCCATGCCAATTGAACATACAGTTCTGTTTCTGAGCGCTTATGGCCACTTAAGAGGGCCATGATATTCCTAGGATTGTTTGTATAAGATATCAGGATGTTTCACTTTTCCTAATTGTCCTTCTGTTTAGACAGAAGGGGTGAATGACTTTGGCCACATCTTGAAGCGACACTCTCAGCAGTGATAATATCCCAACACACACAGGGAGAACATGTTATTAATGAGTTTGATCTTTGAATACAAAGCTGTTTGCTCCCACCTCTGCCTCGTGGATTGTGCCCACGATTTCTAATTTCTGCCAAAATCCTTTTGGATACTTTGTTACTGTTACAGAGCAAATAAAGGAGAGATCCTAGTGCAGACAGCAAGGAAATAAGGTCAGAGCCAAAAGCTGTTCTGCTCCCTGTGGACATGCTGGTGTGACAATGGGGAGTAGGGCAGCCAATGGATAAGCCAGGGCAGTGCCAGAAAACCAGCCTGATGATCACCTCTCCTACCAGGGGTCTGTCCTTATGGTGCTGTCACCATGCCGAGAGCCTGGACAGGGGAGCCATAGAGCCAAAGTAAATATTTTATCAAAGGCTGATGAGCACAGACTGCCTCTGTGACATCACAGATTTCTCAGAAATTTGAGTGGTAAGACCTTTAGCTTTTTTCATTTCTGCCATAACAAAAACGTCTGCTCAGATGACCTCTTTCTTTCCTCTCTCTTCTCCTCCATCCCTCCTCTTTCAACCTTTCTCTTTTTTTCTACCCCTAGGTCACAAATCACCGTTATTAATCACTTACAAGGGCTAGAAATAAAGGTGAGAAATGGGAACAAGTATTCTACTTTTCACATTGGGCTGGAGCACAAGCTAAGCAATAGGCTTTGTGTTCTTGCTCTTGCAAACAGTGCAGAGGATGTGCCAGCCCCGGTGGCAGAAAAGAAGGTGGTGATAAAGCACTGCTCAACTGAGCCTGGATGTTGCTTCTCTAGATCTCTCTTTTGGCTCCCCAGTCTGCAATATTTGCAAAGAAGAGTAGGTCTGGATTCTGCTGCCCAGTCAGCTGAAATGCCACAGGATGTGGCTTCTCGTTTTTGTCTCGTCCTTTGTCTAGTCCTTTGGGAAAGTTATTTTCATGTCCCAAATACAGGCACTTCAGAGAAGAGATTTCCCCACTCTTGCCTCTGTGTTTTCCCCCTTTGACCAAGCAGCACTACACCGGGTTCTTTTCACAGAGTCTTGCTTAAGTTAACTGCCACAGATTTGCCTATCAATTGCCTTCTTTTCAAGTTATTCACAGACTAAGACATACCTTTTAGTTCAAACCCCAGGAGTTCTCATATTTTCTAGTAAGTAGACACATGGTAATATTTCAGCCTGCAGTTTTTAGAGGTCTGGAAATAAACATTTGGCTTTTCTCAATGCCAAGCTGCTTAATAACCTGTTACAGCCCACACCTACTAATGATTTCAGACCCAAAGCTCTTGCCCCTTTACAGATGGATTTTTCCATGGCATGCTTGCTTGAGGTTGATTTTTGTTTTTTTTAGTCTTGGCAGATAACGTGTAAGGTCTTTTTTTTGCAAGTAGCCACTTTAAACTTTCCATTTCAACTTGTTATTGCCCAATTGCTAGGAGTCTTATTTCCTGTTGTGTTTTCTCTTTATTGCCATTTGGTTTTGGGCACTTCCTGAGTTATGATGGCTTCTAACAACAGCACCAGATGCCAGCATAGTTTGTCTTGTGGCATAGACTATACAGAGCAAAACAGTATTGCCGACTGTGCCCATTCCTATGAGCTGGCAGTGCATCATGAAATTCCTTTGGTGCATAAAAGGTAAAGACAGGCTGATTTTCATGTGAGGAACTGATGGAACCTGTGTGTAGCTGTTATATAGTGTGCTTCACTGGTAGAATTGAGCGCATTTCAGAGATTGCAGCAAGATTAATTCCCAGCCTTTTACAGGTGGGAAAATCAAAGCACACATAAAAGTTATTCAGCAGATCAGGTGCTGAACTGAGGATACAACCAGAAATAAGTCTCCAGCCTCTCCAACCTGTGGCTTCTGCTTTGCCTGAGTGGAGAGGGTTTATGCACAAGCATGATTAAAATCACCAAAAAACTATGCCTTGACTGGGATATTTCATGGCAACTAATGTTGGCATCTGTAGATTTTTTTCCAAGGCTCACACGGCAAATGGGGAGAAAATAGAAAGGATTGGAACGTGTAACGTTGTAATGTTACTCCTCATATAAACCCCAGACCCTCATCTTGCTGTGATTTGATGCCTGTACTTGAGCTGTTTACCAAGGGCACAGAGGGTAGGTTATTCTTTTCCTCTTTACAGCAGCTAATACTGTTCTCACCTCTCCTCTCAGTCCTCCTTCCTTTAGGCTGCCAGTGCTGATGAACATTGCAGCTCCTGATGCTGTTTTTACAATAAATAACCCAGGTACTCTGTAATGTTTTCATCCAGACCATATTTTTCCTAGTTTGTTTTTGCCAAGGTCACATGAAACACTGTTAAAGCCCTCAGCAGAGTCAGTGTATGTGGTTTTTGGTGCTTGCCTGGTCTACAAGGTCTTTGCCATAGAAAGAAACACACTTCATTGGATCTGTTTGTGACAGAAGTGGCTGGGATTTTAACTACCTCCCAAATACTGGGTAGATGCTCCTACATGGTTTGTTAGTTTTGTTTTCTCTCAGAGTTGAAGTTTAATGAAGCAACCCATAATTCTGACTCCTCCTTTTTCCCTTTTCTAAGATGGTCATTGTCTTTGCAACTCTTCTGGAAGCATCCCAGTCCTGCACAAGCTGTCAGACACCACTTCTGATGGTTCTGAGGGTTCTTCTAAATTCCCCTGGATTAATTTCACCTGACTAAAAATTATATAGCTCATCTATTTTGTTCTTTATGAATTCTAACCTGAGGTTAAATATTACTGATATTACTGGTATTATTTTTTTTGACTGCCTGATCTTTAGTGGTTTTTAGTAAACACTGAAGCAAAAAAATTCATTCAACACTTCCTCGCTTGCTTTAATAAGTGCTTCCAATGCCTCTTAATAGATCTGTTCATCACTTGTTTTCCTTTTACTACCATTGTACAAATGCACGCTTTAACATGGTTTTTTTTCTCTGTTAGTTTTATGTTACTTTCTGCCATGGCCTCTCTGATCTCTGTACATCTGTACCATCATTGATTGTAGTTTTTATCTCTTTTTCCACAATCTACATGCTTCCTCTATGTGGAGGAGGTTGGTGAAGAGCCATTTAGCCTCTTTGTTCATGCCACTTCTGCATTAGGACAGTTTGTGAGTTAGGTGTGCTTTGTTTCAGGACTGGAGACTCCTATGAACTTTTTTCCTCACAGGAGCTGAATTATTTTCATTTAATTCCATATTCAGCAACTTATTTTGCTCTTCCCACTTTTTCTTCTCCTAAGACTCTGAGACTTTATAGTTTGCTCCCTCTCTACAAATTTCCTTCCTTGCTTTTTGGTTTCAGTGCATTTTACTACTGTCAGCATCAAATACTCCTCTGAGTGATTTCAGAGATTTTGCATCTACAGTATTTCTTCTCGCATACGGCTGAACAACCTGTGGAGCAGCCTGTATTCTTGTCTCAGCTCATTCCTTGCTTCCCCTGATTACTACAGGTAACCACTGCCATGTTTCAGTTTGGCTAAAGTTTCATTATTTGGTTTCTAAATTGTTTTCTTATGGCCTGAATTTACCCCAACAGTATCTGCCCTCTCTGTCAGATCTTATTCCAATTTACCAGCCACACTGAGGAGTTAAAATGCTTGTTTTACAAAATCCCTCAGGGAAGAGAGAAGCAAAGAAAACTCAGAAATAGTGGATGTGTGTGTGATGGAGGGTTGTGAAAATCAGTATAGCAAAGTTAACTTCAAGGCTAGCCTGTTTCTGAACTGAAGTCAGTAAACTGAACATAGAGCTGACAGAAATTGCTTGTAAAGACCCCATTTTACTCTTGAGGGAAAAGGATGAAGACATTAACTCAGTCACATCCTCCTTGTCAGCAGAGTGTTCTGCTGCATTGGCTGAAACAATTGTTTTCATCTCACAGAAGTCCAACAAGTAATGAAACTTTAATCCTTCTGTTTCCTAAGCAGAACATCATGTGTTCTTTATTTTAATTGGATTGAGGCCATGCTGATACTTCATTAGTACAACTATGAGCCTTACATAAATTCTTGTGCGTAAGTTCTGGTCTCCTGAATGGCATTTCAGCTTCATGTTCCTGTGCCTGTGTGTGCCTGCTGTGTTATCCTGTCAAAAATGCTGTCGAATACATATTTGTGTTATGCAAATCTTGTATTTTTGACGTGTACTTTTATTACCAAATGAAGATGGGTGGAGGAAAACTGTAATGGTCCAGAATATTCCCATTATCTGACCATAGAATTATTTGGGTTGAAAGGGACCTTTTAAAGATCATGAAGTCCAATGCCCCTTGCATTGAGCATGGGCATCTTCATCTATATCAGGTTGCTCTGAGCCCTAGGAGGATCTGTTCCATGATTTTCCCAGGCACAGAGGTGAGGCTGACAGCTCAGTAGTTCACAGGATCTCCCTTTCTGCCCTTTTTTAAGATGGGTTCAATGTTTCCCTTTTACGCCTGGGACTTCGCCTGACTGCCATGACTTTTCAAATACCATGGGGAGTGGCTTCACAACCACATCAGCCAAATCTCTTGGGACTTGAGGACACATCTTGGCAGGTCCCATAGACTTAGCTGCGTTTCAGCTGGTTCCTCAGGTGTTCTCAAACCTGGTCTTCTCTTACAGTGGGAGGGATGCTCCCTCAGTCCCTGCCTTGCCCCACTCAAGAGGTGTGGGAAGAGTAATGAGACAAAATATGGAGCACCTCATCTATTGTTCCCAGTTTGCCGGCCATGTTCATCAGAAGTTGTACAATTTTTGGACATTCTTTTCTGGCAGATATACCTGTAAAAGCCCTTCTTAGGGTTCTTTGTGTCCCTTGCCAAGTTCAGCTCCAGCCACACCCTGGCCTTCCTGACCCCATCTCTACACATACAAACAATACTCCTGTATTCTTCCCAGGATACCTCTCCCTGTTTCCCCTGACTGTGCATTTCCTTCTTGCCCTTTTACTTTGACCACCAGCTCTTGACTCATCCATGGTGGTTTCTTGCCATCCTTTCCTGATTTCTCACATGAGGGGATCGAGAGCTCTTGTGCTCTGTGGAAAGCATCCTTAAAGATCTGCCAGCTCTGCTCTGCTGTCTTGTCTCCAATGGCAGTTTCATGGGGCCTTACTAAATTGAACTGAGGAAGCAAAACTTAGGAATTTTGCTTTCCTAAAATTCAGTAGCCTGACTTTATTCTGCCTGAGCCATGTTCCTCAGGACTGTGAACTCCACCAATGCAGAAACGCTGCAGCCCAGGCTGACTCCAGTCTCAATGTCACTGACTTGTTCACTCGTGCTGGTGAATAACAGGTCTGGTATTGCATCTCCTTTGGCAGAGATGTCTATTACCTGGCTTGCCTGGCTTAAGAATTTACCCTAAATGCATTCCAAGAGTTTCCCCACAGCTTGCTCTGCTACTTTTCCAGCAGATGCCATTTGTTGAAGTCCCCCAGCAGGATGACAGCCCTGATCATGACTTAAAGCTTCTCTTCAGGACGCTATAGCTTTGAAAGGTGAAAACTATGTGAAGAAATGAACAGATGCTGAAAATCCAGTCCCAAAATCAATTTTTAAGAATTAATGCTTAGAGGGTAGAGAAATAGTGTTGTTCTGTTTGTTTATCACTATGCATACAATTCAACCTGTTCAGTTCCCCCATGCTGTTTGTGACAGAAATTCAACAGCCACCTGCTGGCACATGAGAGTTTGAAACTCAAATTAACTCTGAAGTGAGAACAGGTTTTGTAGCTTTGTATGAACGAAAGTTTGTTAATTTTATAATTAATCCTCTACTGTCTGTAAAGGAAAATGAACATTATTTAAATAGCATTGACAAGACCAATAGGAGCTCAGGTTTTTCATCACTAGGTGTGATGAAAAGGATGTGATCACCATTTCATCACGAGGTTCCTAACTTACCTTGAATTATGACTCTTGCAGGAGTAGCAGCAATCCTTATTATAGCTGGATACTGCCCATTTCAGCGAGTTCCTTATCACTGCTTGGAGTTCCCTCGAACTGCTGACACAGCTCTGATTGGGTTCAATGTGCTTTGTCCAACAGGGACGAGAGAGGCAAAACTACTTATTTAAAACAAAACAAACAAACAAACAAAATCCGTGAAAAGCAAATTAATGATGAAAAACCCCGCTGTGTTCCACAACGAAAAGCGTCGCTATGGAGTCGCGGGTGCCAGCGGCTGTTCCCAGTCGCGGGTGAGGCTGCGGTTCCCAAGGCCGCCATCTGCAGGTTCCCCAGCTCCTTCCCGCCCCTCGGGAACGCCTCGCACTGCGGCACGGCCGGGAGAGAGCTTCCCTCGGCCCTACAGCCAGGTTCCAGCCGGCTGATTTGCACATAGCAGACTCAGGATCGGCGATGTGCACTCGCAGCCCAGAAAGCCAAACGTGTCCTGGGCTGCCTCCAAAGCAGGGCGAGGGAGGATTCTGTCCCTCTGCTCCGCTCTGGCGAGGCTCGGCTGCAGTGCGTGTCCAGCTCCGGGGTCCCCAGGACAGACGGGAATCGGCCGTGGGAACGAGTCCAGAGGAGGGTCACCGGGTTGATCGCAGTGGGGGAGCACCTCTCCTATGAGGAAAGGCTGAGAGAATTGGGGGTTTTCAGCCTGGAGAAGAGAAGGCTCTAATTCTCGCCTTCCAGTACCTGAGGGGAGCCNCGAGGCCCGGCTGCAGTGCGTGTCCAGCTCCGGGGTCCCCAGGACAGACGGGAATCGGCCGTGGGAACGAGTCCAGAGGAGGGTCACCGAGTTGATCGCAGTGGTGGAGCACCTCTCCTATGAGGAAAGGCTGAGAGAATTGGGGGTTTTCAGCCTGGAGAAGAGAAGGCTCTAATTCTCGCCTTCCAGTACCTGAGGGGAGCCTACAGGAAAGATAGAGAGGGACTTTTTATGAAAGCAGGTAGTGATAGGACAAGGGGGAATGGCTCCAAACTGAAATAGAGTGGGTTTAGTTTAGATACTAGGAAAAAAAGTCCACTGTGAGGGTGATTAGGCACTGGCGCAGGTTGCTCAGAGAAGCTGTGGGTGCCCCATCCCTGTCAGAGTTCAAGGCCAGGCTGAACAGGGCTCTGAGCAGCCTGGTCTAGTGGAAGGCATCCTTGCTCATGGCAGGGGCGTTGGTACTAACTCCTCTTTAAGGTCCTTTCCAACCCAATCATTCCATGATTCTATATACTTTTATTTATTACAAAGTGCAGACCAGGTAGTGTTCAAGAGAATGTTAAATGCAATTAATTTTCATGTGTATTGACATCTAGAAACACATAAATCTTGTAGGAAACTTTATCAGGGATTTTCCCCCCCCCCTAGGTTATACTAGTCTGCAACTTTCACCCCCAGGTTGCTTTTCTCTTTTTTTTCTCTCCTTAACTTCTACTTTGTTTGGCAGCCACCAGGAGAATGCAGTGTAACCCAGAAAGAAACACTGCTCCCAGTGCTGTCAGTGAGCAGATGGCATACAGAGTTGATGTAACTGCATCCAGGGCTGGTTACAACATCCACCATTTTAATATCTAAATAGTCATGGCACTGAGCCATATCATAAGGGCCTTTCCCACTGTATACGAAGGAGGGATTTTCATCTTGCTGGGACAGAGCAAATCTTGCCTGGCATCCTAACCACCCACAAAAATTAGTCAGATGGTAACTAGTTGAGCATGGCTCTACCCCTACTCTGCAATATTTTTTTGTCTTTCAAAAAGTAAAAGAGCAGCTTTCAAAAGTAAAAGAAACGTCTAATGCTGAAATTGTCAAAAACCCTACCTCAGTCTGTGACCTCTTCAGTAATCTATTTCAGG
The DNA here is from genome assembly GCA_013400315.1 of Bombycilla garrulus. Taxonomy (NCBI): domain Eukaryota; kingdom Metazoa; phylum Chordata; class Aves; order Passeriformes; family Bombycillidae; genus Bombycilla; species Bombycilla garrulus. Next base: position 1,367,550 of record VXBU01016690.1, read on the forward strand.
AAGCACCACCAGGTAGAAAGAGTATCATCACCAGGTGGTTCTGATACTCTTTCTATGTCTTCCAGTCCTACTTGGTTGATGTTTTAAAGGTGGAAATGATCTTTGTCACTGAAGGTATGAATAAATTTGACAGTCACATACTTGTGTCATGCACTGCTATTTTACACGTGTGTAACTGCAGTTGGTTGGGGTGTAAAGTGAGGCAGACCTTGGCAGTTATATGAATATAAATTGTGGTTTTTCTTCCTTCCAAAAAAACTCTTATTGCTCTCCTCAGCACCCAGACCTTTGTGAAGTGCAGGTATTTTTGGAGCAGAGCAGGGGCATGTAACTATGCTATCCTAAATCACATCAATTTTCCATGAGCATCTGTTTTTGTATTCTCAAGGCAGTTCTGTCTGATGAGTACTGCATTTGGAGAAAGCTCCTCATGCTACCCTTTTTCCTGTGCTGTGGTGAGACTCCACCTGGGGTACTGCATCCAGCTCTGGGCTCCCAAGCACAGGAAAGGCTGTTGGACCTGCTGGAGTGGCTCCAGAAGAGGGCTGAAAAAATTATTAAAGGGCTGAAGCACCTCTGCTATGAGGAACGGCTGAGAGAATTGAATTGTCCAACCTGGAGAAGAAAAGACTGGTGAGACCTTGTTGTAGCCTTTCAACATGAAAGGGGTCTTCTAAGAGATGGGGCCAGGCTGTTTAGCAGGGCCTGTTGCAATAGGACAAGGGGTGATGGTTTTAAACTAACAGAGGATAAATTCTGACTAGATACAAGTGTCCTGGTTTCAGCTGGCATAGAATTCATTTTCTTCCAGTAGCTGGTACAGTGCTGTATTTTGCATTTATTATGAGAACAGTGTGATACCACTGCTATTTTAGTTACTGCTAAATAGTGTGACTCTAACTCAAGGACTTGTCTGTTTCCCATGCTCTGCCAGCAAGGAGGGACACAAGAAAGGAGGGAGCATGGCCAGGACAGCTGATCCAAACTGGCCAAAAGGTTGTTTCATATCTTAAAATGTCAGGATAGAAACTGGAGGAGTTGGCCTGGAGCCACCAGTCACTGCTGGAGGATGAGCTGGGCATTGGTCAGCAGGTGTTGAGCAATGGTATTGTGCATCACCTGTGTTTCTTGGGGTTTACTCCTCTCTCTCCTTTTCATTGCTATTATTAGTGTTGTTATTGTTATTATAATTGTTATTATTATTATGTTTTCTTTTAACTCACTTATTAAACTCTTCTTTTCTCAATCCGTGAGTTTTGTTTGTTTTCTCATTCTCCTCCAGGGTGGTGGGAGGGAATGAGCAAGCAGCTGCAGGACACTGGTTTCAGGTTGGGATTAAACCACCACAATATAAAGAAGAAATGTTTTATGTTCAGAGTAATAAAACATTGGAACAGGATGCCCAGTCCCTGGAAACATTCAGGGTCAAGTTGGATGGGGCTCTGAGCAGCCTGGTTTAGTTGAAGGTATTCCTGCATTTTGCAGGGGTATTGCACTAGATAATTTTTAAAAGATCCCTTCCAAACCAAACAATTCTATGATTCATATGGGTTTTTTTAGCATTTATTCAATATTTATCTCTATGATGACTTCTTTAATTTTTGCTGTTGCTTTTGCTACAGAAATATTGATGTTGCTTGCAATAAAAGATGGCCCTTCACAACTTTGCCTTTACAGGGCAAAGAAGAGGACTCCTACTTTGAGACACTGAGGATGGTAATCTTCTTTCTCCCCTGAAAATCAGTTTCCATGCTCCTCCACAATATTTCCTCTTTTTGATACAGAACTTTGATGACTAATAGTTAATTTTGCAAGCAGCTTTGCAAATGTTGCTGTCATGGAGGTTTTGAAGAAAAACTTTAGCTCCTACAGTGCAGGGAAATGCAGTGACTGCTGTTCTGGTAGCTGTAGCAGGGAGTGTAGTTGTAACCAGAAAAGCATTCAGAGTCCAAGAATCACCACCAAAAAAAACCCCACTGAACTATTTTTATGTTTTCAGAACTTTTTATGGTGACATGTTTCTCAGGCAGTGTCAGCCCCTCTGTTCCTGACACTGCTGGCCAGTACGAGGCTTTGGGAACAGACTCTTTACACCCGCAGTCTCACTTAAATGTTTTTTTTTAAATGCGATAGCAGCGGGGCATTTGTAAGATTTTTTTTTAAATATTAGCTTTCCTCTTGCAAACCTATGTGAGCCATCTCTCTCCTTAAACTCATTTCTGCCAGGAAGCCTCTGTCCTGTAGCACTCTGCTGCCTTGGCTTGCAGTGTCTCCTGATTTCCCCGTATTTGAGTTACTGGCATGTGTGTCCCATTTGTCCCTCTTGGAGCAGAAACTGTTGGCAGATGGGCTCTGGGTATTGCAGAATATCTCAAGCCCTGGCAAATGCTGAGAGACTGGTGTTCTCTGTCTTGTTCTTTCTGTGGTCCCAACTAGGTCATTTGCAGCACTGTCTTCCCTAAAAAACCATGCCACAACTGTTTGGAAAAAAAAGCATTTGTTGGTTGATCTCCCAGTCGTGTTTGTGACTCCATAACTGACCTTGCTGGGGTCACCACACTGGAAATGCTGGGGCTGCAGTTCAGGTGTGGCACTGGAGCCCTCTCTGTGCAGAAAAGTTCTCCAGCTTACATGTACTATAATGTAAAATAATCATGTGCGCAGTTATCTACAATGCACCTGTGCTCTTTCACATGGCTGCCTGAAATGTGTAGTTTTCTTCAATATTTAACCTTTCACTGAGCAGTCTAAGATTTTCAAGCTTTTTAAATCCTAATGATTTCCCAATAAGCATAAAAAGTTCTGCGTAGAGAGTTTAAATGCACTAAAATTTCACTTCAGAGTTTGTTTTAGGACTGCCTTAAAAGGCCTTACAACCCACAGGCTGAAAGAGCATTGATGTTAATCTTTGTCTGCATGGCACACTGTGGTGGTTTAACTGTTAGTTCATGTCAGAGTTGATCTGGGGAAGGAGCAGAAGGAAGATGAAGAAAACTGTCACACAAAGCTGGGTTGCTGAAATATTTCAGGGAATAAGTAGTTTGAAAAAATTTGTCTATTGTCATTATGCAATTCCAGGGAAACTGCATGATACAAAGTGCAGTATTATTTTTCTGATTTTCTTTATGGATAAGAAGTTGGTGATAGTGACACTTCCCCACCCTTTCAGGCATGTTAATGAGTGGTAGTGCAGTGATTTAGGTTTAAATGTTAAGTATTATTTGGCACCTAAAATCCCACCTTTTTCAAAGCAAAACTTTAATGCCCCACACAGCCTCAGAACCAAACCCACCCCTTACCAAGACTGCTTCAGATTTCTGCTCAGGAGGGATGATCTTAACTGCAGCTGGATGTGTAGGTGTGTTTTTCTCAGTGTGTCTGGTTTTTTTGAGGAGATAAGGGAACCTGTATCCAGATAATACTTCCTGCTATAATTTCTGACTTGCTCTAGATTACTTGCAAACATTTTCTCTTCTGATACAGGGTGAAAGAGAATAGAGGTCCCTACACATAATTAGGTGGAGACTGCTTTCTAGGTGAAAGCTGGGAGTGAAAGGGTAAAGAAGTGTATTTGAGATATGAGTAGAGGAAAATTTTTATGTCATATGGCCTTAGGAGTAAAGAAGGAAAATGTTTTGACGGTGTCTTTGTTTTTTATTAATCACTTTACCATTCCTTTGCAAAGCACCAAAGAGCAGCAGCCTCAGTCTATCTGTGTCTGGTGACTTCATCCTGACTAAACTGCACTGCCCCAGAGGGATAAAGATGTGTGTCTTGGTACTGATATTCACCATGAAATAAACCTGGGTGTCAGTTGTAAAACAGTAGATTCACTTTAGGGCCTTCTGCAGTTGTCATTAAATGTTAGCTCCACAGGAGCTCAGACAGTTCTGGCAGCTGGGAGAGAAGGATACTGTAAACTAGGGTAGGAAGGAGAAATCCAGGAGGAGTAAACATGCAGAAACATCTGGAGCAATTCAGTCAAACCAAATTTCCCAGCTGTGGTGGGATGGCTACATTATCCTGGTGCTCAGACACAGCTCTTTGTTTTCCCTCCTTCATCTCTGCCTGTCCCTCCTTTCCCCATCAGGAATGGCAATGGAAGAATGCAGGAACTGACCTGCTTTTACACCTTGGAAGGGGAGAGCTGGGCTCCCAGCCTGGATTTCCTCCCTTTCCTGCTTCCTACAGTCAGGCTCCAAACTTGCTGCCGTTTCTGTCAAACTATAAACAGAAATGATGAATATTAGGAAAATTATTCCCTCTGCTCTTTTACTGTAGGAAGAGAAACCAAGGAAATGTTAGACTTGCTCAGAATCACACAAGAAATATTAGATTAAATGAGGCATTGGCTTTTTACTTTTGCATTCTTGGACACTGTGAGGTGCAGCAGTATGAAAAGAGATCCCTCTTTCTTCAATTAAAATGAAGGATAGAACTATGCTTTTGCTATCCTGATAAGTATTTTTTTGTTTGTTTATTTTTACAGTGTGTTTTACTTTCTTGCGAAAATATGTACAGCGGACATTTAAGGAATGTCATAGCTTTGCCTTCCCTGGTTTTGCTGGAGGAATATTTGCAGGGCTGGAAAATAGATGGAAGGCAGCTTGCTCAGCTTATGACTTCAGATTTGCACAACTTTATCTTCCTCCAAATTCCACTTAAAACATATTATCTAGATTTAAAATGGCATCTTCTGGGTTGGAGAAAGACTGTGTTCTGGCTGCTATTCATTTGCCATCACTTTAGATTAATGTCTTTAATGTTGTTTTTTTTTAGTAGAGGTGTTATGGTCAAAGGCCCGAAGATGTGCTCTGGTAAGATTCTCTTCCCTAGTTGCCTGCCTCCATGGTCTGATCTCTCCTCTCATTTTGTTTTAGACTATGAGTCAATCTATTACCCAATCTGCTAATTGCTCACATGTTGCTATCTCTCCCTTTTGGTATAAACTGCTGCCATTTCTGCAGGCACAATGCAGTTTGACATGGTCAGGTAGGGGGATAATGAGCTCTTGGATGGGGCAGGGAATACCAGCAGGCCATCCTAGTATGGGACCTTAGAACCCAAGTTGCCAAGTGCTGGGAGCAGCTGCCAGCTGAAAGGGGAGTTGCTGCTGCCCTCCAGCAGCCTGTGGGCAGACTCACCCCCTCCACGTGGCTTGGTGCTGGCAGTGGAGTGATGGATAGGTCATCTCAGCAGCTGATCCCTCATCCTGCTAGGGCCAGGGTCAGGAAGGGCAGGGAACCCAATTGCCCTGGTGCCATTGAGGCCATCACAGGACAGCCCGGCTCTCCTGCAGGCACACAAACCAGTTTTGTATGTGGCCCCCAAGCTGATTAGGGTTTGGGATGGGATATGTACCCCGCTGTTCCTCACTGCCTGCTGCAAGGACAACCACTTCATGTGCCCTTTCTCTGCCTCTAACTTAAATTAACCCCGCTTACTCTGATGCCAGGACTGCTGGGTAATTTCCACGATGCAGGAGGTCAGACCCACCAAAAGTAAAGTCCAATCACTATCTTCAACAAAGAAATCTTTCTTCCAGTTATTTGTCTGATGTTGGGCAATTTCTTTAGGCAGATGCAAAACAAAACCTTCATTCAATTGGTGTTCACACAAAGTTTTTCCATTAATTATTTACAGCAGCCTAGATTGGATTCCAGCGTATTACAGATCTATCACCAAAGACCAACTTCTGCTTTTCCTGCCTTCAAGGAAGTTGAAATTTTTCTGGGTTTTAAATGCCATCTAAAATGAGCCCTCTTTAAAATACATGTTCTCTATATGTTAAACCAGAAGCAAGAGAGACAAGAAAACATTTCCTTTCACCTTTATAGGTGATCTTTAATGACAGCACTATAAGACTTCTGTAACCCCTTGAATTTTCAAAGGGCTTTCTCAGCTGAGTACAGCTGACTTCAGAAACAAACCAAATTGAAACACTCGACCTTTTCCCTTGCAGAGGACATCTGCAATGGAGTAACCAACAGGACCTAAAACAATTCTTGAATATTTGATCCTGGTATTTGAGTTGGGCAGGGGTCTGTCGGGCACCAAGAAGAAATCTCAGCTGCTGCTCTAGCACTTTCAGCAAGGCAGATAAATTAGTACCTGGCAAGGGTACCTGGGGGCAACCTGGAAGTCACTCATCTCTGAAATGTAATGAAACTATTAAAATGTAACATCCACTTGCTAAGTGCTTAATTGTGATTTATGGCTCCTGCTCTGAGACTTGCAAAAACTGTTTAAAGGGGGTGGCGGGTGGACCTTTGTGATTTCCACCTCTATACAAGGCCATCTAGCAATCCTTTTTCTCTTGGTCAAATCAGTGTCAGCACAAGGACACTGATGCCTAAAAATAGACACTTAAATGAAAATTTTTGACTTACGCAGTTTGGCTTTATCCCTGTGAGGGAGGCGGGGGCAGTATCTGGCCTGTGAAAGGTGCGGGATGTTTCAGTGTGAGCCGGGTGCTGCTCAGCCCTCTGTACCTGGCCCCGGCACAACGCAAGCCCCGTGTCACAGTGCACTTTCTGCCTCTTTCCTGGTGGTAACGTGTTTATAGGAACAGGTGGCATGCTTANGTTTTGGTGGGAGGAGAAAGGCAAGAACGAACCTCCATTCGGGAAAAAAACAACCACTCACTCTTTCCTGGAGACAGAAAAAGGGGCGGGCGTCCCCGCTGTTAACTTCCAAATCCACGAGCGAAAGGTTGCTTTTTGAGCACGCAGAGATCCATCTTCCACAGCCTTCCCGGCTGGTTCTGGCGTAATTGCTCCAGAAGGAAGGAGT
>VXBU01016690.1:1375610-1441417 GCA_013400315.1 Bombycilla garrulus
GGGGTCCGGCCCGGCCCGGCCCAGGCCCACGGGCCATGCCGGAGCTGCAGCCCGGGTGCCCCGTCCCGGGCACGGAGCCTGCCCTCCGCCTTCCCTTGGCCGTTCCGTTTTTGAGTGAATGTGCTAATCCTTTTAAATCACAAATAAACGGAGGCGGTGCTGTGCCTGCAGCATCCGTGGGGAGCGGGCCGGTGTCCGTTCCTCCTGCGTTTCTCCTGCGTGCGGCTTCGCTCCCGACTTTGTCTCGCCCAAGACCGGGAGTTGAGGCTGCATGTGCAAGACTTCTGTTTTTTTGCTGCTGCATGTGGTCTGCCTGAATACATCACCCCGGTGCTTGAGCAAGCCGAAGCCTGGTTGTTGCGATTTCCTAGGTAGTTTAGAAAAGTCGGCAGTGTGGCCAAGGCTGTCAGAACATCACCTCAGGGCCTCTTTTTATTAGGCCACCCACCTTTTCAAACCTCCTGTAATTATTAGAACTGTCATTTGGAGCAAGAGAACCGACAGTTTTCTGCTGGCATCATCATTCTGTATTTTTCGTTTGAGCTCTGTGTGGGTGTGTATTATGTATTGCTTGTTCTGTCTGGATTATATCAAAAAGATACCCTTCATATCACAGGTTCCACCTTCTCCATAAGCACTGCCACAATCTTTTAAAAATGTTTCTGAAAACCTGAAATGTTGTTTGTTCCTTTCTGAACACTTATGTTTGTGTAAAGATGTTCACATTCCCGCTTGACTGAATGAAGCTAACATAGATTTTGGGGGGCTGAAGGGTGGAAATCAACTTCTAGGATTCTTATATGGAGGCTCCTTAAGGGGTTTCCTTACATTTACTTAACACGCTCTAATAGAACGGGATATTTTAGAAAAGGGATAACTTTGCATTTGGTATTCTGAGGAAAATAAGAGTTCATGATAAAACTATGGAGTAAGTTCTAACTTGGAGTTTGGTTTTCTTTCACCTCATTTGAGGGACAGTGATTCCATTTAATATACTGTGTGTTTGGTACAAATAGTCACCTTCCTTAACATGCATGGAAGAACTCAGCTACAGGTGTACTATTTTTAATAATTTGTTAAGGAGTCTTAGTTATAGATCTTAATGACATTGCCTTTGTTCTGCCTACTTAGTAGGAAGGTTTTGTTGTGTTGAACTGGACAGTACTTTTAAGGACAGTTCATCTGTCCTTTTAGAAGGAGCATGGATGTACTGTGAGAGGTTCTCTGTGGATTTAATTCCCTTTCTGAGAATCCTTACTCTGTAAGGAGATGCCTGACTTTTAGCTATTAAAAGTATTTTGATGTGCTTATCTTACAAATATGTAAATGCATGATTGGGGATCTGCTGGAGATTCTGCAGCGCTAAAGCTTCACTGAAGTTATAATAGCTCTACAGGAAAATTATTTCACAGCCGAAGTATTCAAGATCTAAGTTCTTGCTCTGTATGTGGTAGTGTCAGGAGTGGTTTTATTTACGTGGCTTGAAATAATGACAAACCTGTTTCAGATATGGCTTGTACTTAACTCATTTCACTGTGAAAAGAGAAAATGGTTGTTGCATTTGGTTCTTCCTTGAAGGGGGGAATTTCTTGCTCATGCAAAGTATTTAATGCTTTTTCATTTTTGTGAAACTACTGTAAGTTCTGGATTCTTATTATTGCACAGTGGGTATTTCGTGTGTGTGTGGGGGGGTCTTAAAATGTTCAAGTAAGTTGAGACAATTCTTGCTTAAGAGCTATCTCGAGCAACAATTATTTTTACTTGAACTTGCAAGTTCTTGCTTAACTGTGCCTTGTCATGCACTTGAATGTTTCCCAAAATCATGAGATTGTATCTTAGTTTTTTTAATGTAACAACTGTTGGCCTTATATCAACGAACACAGGATACTGAAAGGTGAAGAGAGAAGTGTGGCGCAGGGAAGTGTGATGGTTACAAATCTTTGAAACTAGGGATGCAGCACGAAATAAAAAATGCATTTGAGCACAACCCTAAAATGACTTTTAATCCATACTGTTTTCCTGAGGTAACCTATAGCTAGTGAAACTTTTCGCTGTGCTTAAATGTAGAATGTAGAAGGAAAAATCACTTACTAATTTTATGGCAGGGAAATGTGCTGTGTAGGAGTCGTCAAGTGTATTTCAGCACCGTTTCAGTCAGTCTGTCATTGATTTAGGGGGCTATTTTCTTAGTAACTACTACTAGCATGATGTGAGGGTCTGTCACAAATTATGGTCATAAATCCTCTTGAAATAGTGAGGACATAATGGAAATTGAGATTGACTCTGAAGTTTAAGTTGGTACTTTCAAATCACTGAGTCTTCTCTCTCCAGGGAAAGTTAAATGGTTTAACTGTCTTTAGGTATGATATGTGAACTAAGTTGTTACTATTTAATTTTAAATGAAATGATTTAAATTTATTTTAAAGCACACAGAGATGCTTTACAATCACTCATACTACAGCTGTCTGAAACAAGTAGATCAGCATGACACACAGAGTCAGTACTTAGAAGAATGTGAATGTATTTCATCAGTATCCCAGCATAAGTGCCACCCTTGCATCTTGATGCTTTAGCTAAGAATTTTTTTTAGTAGTTTATAATGTAGTTAGTAAAATAAGCTATGGGTTTTGTCCCAGCTGTGAATTTTCTCAGTCCTGAATGTTTCTTGAATAAGGCAAGCCAAGACAACTTTTTAGCAAACAGAGATTGTTCCTGGGAACTTGTTACCCTTTAGTGTTAGGGTAAGATTTGGCAGCATAACAAGAAATTAAGGTTACAAAACCTTTCCTGGAATATAGACACACCTGATTTACTATATATGAGAGTCTACTGTAACTCTGCTTCTAGTTAAAAATTAACCAGCAGTGTATATTTCAAAGCAATTGTCTCTCTTTTTGTCGAAACAGAAATAAATTTCACTTTGTGAATTTCAGTTGATGGTGCTCAGAAGCAGCTATAATGGCAAGGTTAATTTCATGTTAGATAAGTATTTCTTGTGAATTTCATACTGTATTGTATGAAAGCAGCCTGCCATCTTGAGACTGATGGTTTAAATTCTTTCCTGGAATGAAGAGAAATAAAGTTACCTACAATACCTTCTTTCTAAGAAATCCTCTCATTTTTTTCCCTTATGTGTTTTACCCAAGGGCTACTAAACATTGAAAATGTTTGGCTTTTCTAAGTTCAGAATTTCTCTTGGGAGTTGATGTGGCTGAAAAAAACTCCACAGAACTGAGAGCACTTGAAAGAAATGGATGTTATTTTCTGCTCAGGACCTCTGTGGAGAACTCAAAAGGTACCAAGCTTAGCTTCAGGGGAGGAATGACAGTAGAGCAGAAATACCCCCAAGTTTGTGGTGCAGGCCAGCAACAATACAGCTCTACTGTGCACAGTGGAAAACAGCATTTTCCTTAGATTTTGAGGCATGTGGGTTGTGTTTTTTGGTTGTGGTTTGTTTTTTTTTTTTTTTCCCTTTTTTTTGTTTTTTTTTCCCCTATTCTTTCTGACAGGGCATGTCTAACACTTCAAGTTCACTTAGGGCAGGAGCAAATAATGAAGATGATGGCTAGGGATGCTGGCTAGTCAAACCCATGTGCTGTTTGGACACTGAGGTCTTTCTGAAGAAGGCAAAGTTGTGCCATCTCCTGATAGCTCACATCTGGGACTTCTAAACTGGAAAAAGTAGTTCTGGAGGGTCCTACTGCCTTTAAGTTAGGCTATGGAAAAGTTTATGATAGAGTCAAAGGATATTTTTAGCAATTCTTGAGATTTTGTGTGATGAAACAGTTGTGGTGAGAGCAGGAAAGAAAATGGGAACTGTGTCCCACAAAGTATTGTTCAGTACAGTTGTTTGTTAGGAGCTTATGGGCCAACAATTCTTCTGGTTTCTTCTGTCTCAGAAAAATTGGAATGTGGGACTTAGCAGTGTCTCATCTTTGTGGTTTTTGTTTACTAAAGATTGAAAATATCTGTGAAGCCACACAGTTCTACTGACAAGATCCAAAGAGTGTAAGGAATGGGTGTTGGGCCGGTAAGGGTGTTGAGGGTCTATGTAATAAACAAGATTTTTAATTTGGCTGTTCTTTCCTTTATTCTTGCTTGACTCACACTTTACCTGCCAGCACAGACAGATGTAAGGTGTCATTTTGTATTGATGTTAAATCCATGGGTGACTTTTGCAAGGATGCCAATAAATTGACACATGCTTGATTGAAATTGGTGTGTTTGCACTGGATGATAAGTGTTAAAGCAATTGAAACTGCTTTCCAACCAGTAAAAAATTTGTGGCGTGTTAGATTAACTTAATGGAAGCAGCCTACTGGGAAAACAGATTTCTTGATTGTAAATCAGCTACGGAATTGTCTTCATTTCACAGTATGAAGGCTTTTTGCTGTTGCAATAAACAGCACTGACAGCAGATGCAGTAAGTTCTTGGTGAGATTGTCAGTGGTCTGAGAAGCTCAAATGTTGGCATGTGTTTTTAAAAATGTGCCTGGTTAATAATATAATAATTTTGAATTCTGTGTGGCACTTTTACTTTCTGAAATGCTGTATATATTTTTAGCTAATTCTGAATGTTCTGTAATGATGGCATCTATTGTTTATATATTAGACATAAGGAAATTCAAGTTCCCCAGTTAAAGTTCACTTATTTTAAGCAGTAGCCAAAGTTGTCATTGTGATAGGCAGAATTTTTGAACTCTGGTCATCCTGTTGAGACTATAGATGTAAACCAGGTAACTGTTCAATAAATCAAGTGTGGTGTTCCTGAGCTATGGTGAAAGGTGATGCAACTGGAGAAATGAAGTTGCAAGTGTGTTAGAGTGTAACTCTCCCCTCTGCTGTGGAAAGGTGGAAATTGTACTTCTGGTTTTCATTTGGTTACTCAAAGGTCTTGATTTTCATTTTTTTTTTTCCTCATGAATTCTTGTTAAAAGGCATTAACAGAGTTTGTGTTCTGTAAAAGTGTAGTGCTTTCAATCTAGTAGGTCTGTCCTCACACGACACCTGTTTGCCTGAGTTTTGTCTGAAAGGGAGATAAATGATTGAGTTACTTATCTTGACATCTCTTTATGTGGCCCAGAATTTGATAACATTTGGTGATGGTGATTCCAGAGGTTCTTTCTTGCCCTTTCTTTGAATGCCATGACTTTAGTTTATTTCACCATGTTGTTGCATTAATATTGATGTGTTATACATTTTTTTAATATGGGTTTTTGGACATGACTTGTTACACATGATTGCTTAGATGATAAATTAGCCCTGGGGGATTCTTGATCCTCAGCCTTCAAGAATTAGACTGGAGGTAGGAGGGAGCAGTCAGTAGAGACAGAAGCTTGACCGCTTCTTTCTGTGGCATTTTTAAGAGTAAAGCAAGGCCAGAGAATGTGAGCGAGTGTTGTCTGCTTTGTGTTTCTTCACCTCTGGGCAGATGAGGAGTAGCAGTGGATTGAATGAACCTGCTTAGTGAACTTCTTGGCTTTGGGAATCAAATACTGTTACTACAGTATGACTTTGCAGATGTTATTTTCTGCTGTTCAGAGCTGGTTTTAACTAAATCAAAAGGAAAAGGAGTAGAGAATCTGAGAAGCCTCAGATGATGGAAGTTTACAGTGCTGCTGTAATCTATTGGTTGTTGATACATCATTTGAGAACTTGTATGGAATTCTGTATGTATTTATGGCTTAAGTCATATACTCCAGGGTTTGAATTAGGCACAGATTATGCCTAACAGCAGTAATACACTCAAATCCTTGTCAGTAACTTCAGCATGCCTTCTGTGGAAATTGTGATTCCAGTTTCGTGGATGCTTTTTCCAGTCCTTGTACTATCTTCCATTAATTTTGCACAAACACATTATTTTTTGTTCTTCCAGACTGCACTTGTACTAGCCAGGCTTGAGAAGGTGAAAAACAATCTTTAGAACACAAGAAATGTAATTAAATGGTGCGATTTGGTTTTGATGGTTTTTGGTTTTTTTGTTATCACACGATATCACTCTGTAGAGTGTGGCTATCAAGAAGATCAAGTTGTTTCCTTTTGGCCTTGCTGTAAGAGATTAAATGCCTTTTTAGTGGACTTTGTGATGGTGGTGATCAGAAGTACCTTGTTTGTACTGAGGAAAAGAGCTGGGTTATGCATGGGGTAGGTAAAGATTTCGCAGGGCTCCCACCATGACACATCTCTGGGGGCTTTCTGGCTTATGCCACCTGAATTTGCATTTCTGTGTCATTACGAATTTTTTTTTTCTTGTTTCTTAGACTTCCTAAGTAACGAGTCCTTTAAATCTGTTCCTTCAGGTGAGACTGGGGTATTTTTTGTGACAGTGGTCTGCCAGCTGTCTTATTGTTATGAGATTTTGCTCTTCCGCGCACCCAGTGGGGTGCTTGGGCACTCGGTCATGTTGTTTTCCTTCAGCCCATCATTTCTAGGGTGTTGTGAAAGCTGTGGCATGTTCCTGAGTAACCAGACTTTTTCTGAAGAGGCTGTTGAGTGTTGAAATCTCAGTGTGTCAGATTTTAGAAAGTCTTCTAAGCTGATTTCTCTAGTTTTATTTCTAGAAGTGGAACATACACAGTACTCAAGGCAATGTGAAAGGCCTTATGTCTTTACTGTGATTATTATTGTTCAAGGGTTATTTTCAAATAACTAATAAGGGGCAGTTTCTACAAGATTTTCTGCAGATAGAAAAATAAGATTTTTAGGGCAGAAAATGATTGCTTTAGAAGGACAATGACAAAGCTGTGGCATTTGGAAATGTTTCTGCTGTGTATTTGTCTTCACAGTACTGTTTTTAGTTTTGCAGTGGTTTGACCTTGGTGGGATGCCAGGTGCTCACCAAAGCTGCTCTGTCGCTCCCTTTTTCCACTGGACAGGGGGGAGAAAGTTTAAAGAAAAGCTCATGGGTTAAGGTAAAGACAGGCAGAGATCACTCACCAATTACTGTTATGGGCAAAACAAGCTCAGCTTGGGGAAATTAGTTCAATTTATTACCAATGACATCAGAGTAGGATAATGAGAAGTAAAACAAAATCTTAAAAATACCTTTCCCTCACCCCTCCTTTCTTCCCTGGCTTAATTTTACTCCTGATTTTTTCCCTCCTCCCTGCCAGGAGTGCAGGGGGACAAGGAAAGGGGGCTGCAGTCAGTTCAGCACAGGTTGTTATCTCCAGAATAATGTTTGTTTCCTTGTTAATTTCCCCCGGGACACTCCCACCATCACCCATGGGCCCGGCCTTGTCCAGCACTGGGTCCGTGCTGGAGCTGCCTGGCATTGGCTCTATGGGTCATGGGGGAAACTTCAGCAGCTCGTCACAGAAACCATTCCTGTAGCCCCTTCAGTTACCAGAACATTGCCACACCAGCCCAGTACAGGCTCAGTCACTTAGACCAGTGTCTTGCTGCTGCAGGAGAATACATTCTGAAGAGCTGTCAGTTTCACATTTCATTACAGAGGAAGAGAAAAAGCGAGAGGTTGACTCTTGGATAACGGGCTGTCTCTGATCACAGTGAATGATTCAAGGAATAAAAGGAATGGGAAGTTACAAAATTTATTCTCTGTAGTATAACTAGGGAATGTCTATACAACTTACCTGGTATTCTTTCTTAGCTCTTGAAGCTCATACAAAAGTCAATATACTGTTTATTGAACTTCTCAAAGCAGCAGAACTTAAAAACCAAAACCCTATTTCTTTGCTTTATAGAAAGTGTCGCCTTTGGCCACTGAATCATAAATTACTCAGTGTGAGATGTATATTAGTCCCTATTTACGTTCTGCATATTGTTCCAAGAGCTTTGGAGGCATTGTGTAACTAGTTATTATAAGTAAAGTGTCATTTATGTATTCTGTCCCCTTTAAGGAAGTTTACTCATGGCCACCAAGTTTCCTATTTTCTCTGTCACCTTTTGCTTTGTTTTCAGTTGTTGAAAACTTTCTGATTTTAGAAAAAGTTCGGCATGAAGTTGCCTGCCATATAGGAATGATTTTTGACATAAAATATGATATAAATGATAGAAATAATTTTACTTTTGCTTTAATTTTTTTCCCTGGTTGCTTCCCCTGTTTGAAATTCAGCAGCTTGAAGTATGAGGGGTTTGAGCATCTATGTTTTTCTTTATTTCCAAAGGGAAAATGTTTTAACTTCAGAATCTGTATTGCTGGCTTACCTGGATACATCTATCCCAAAAGATACAAAAAAAAGATACAAAAGCAAATTAAACTGCAGAATTTAGTGTTCCCAAGTGAGAGCTGAGTGGATGAAAATGCACATGGGTGGCATTTTCCACTTAGAAAGTCTGCCCAGCTGTGGATGATTTAAAAAAATCTATACATTATCTACATCTTCAAAAGCAGAGTAAAAGAAATACGTTGTTGGGGGAATTTTGGTCTGTCTTGGTTTTAACATGTTTTTTACTGTCTGAATGTGGTAGACTATTACTTATATTCTAGATCTCCAGTTTGCAGGTGTTCAGTGATAGAGCATATTCAGAAACAGTTGCACATCTGGACTTACTTAGGGAAGCTACATGGTCAGAGTAGGTAGGATATGGCTAATGCAGGCAAAATGATAGTGGAGCCTCAGTAAATTGGAATTGAATCATTTGCAATCTTTCCCTGCCCCTAAAACCTATATGAACTTGGATTTTCATCTCATCTGGCCTATGTTCAACAGCCATCCCGTCCTGAGCTACAAAACCCCCGTAACTCTATGTCAGCTGTGACTTTGGAATCTCTGCACAGGAGGAGAAGGTTTTCTGTGATGCTGTTAAATAGGTGCACTTCTCAATTGCCAAAGTATGGTGACTAACAGAAGGAACCACACATCCTCTAAAGAGCGGGGAAATAGTCCTTGAGACTTTTTGAATAGAGTAACTGAATTCCTAAGGGTTCTCCTAACTTAGTTTCTGTGGACATTGTAGCTAATGGTGGAATCTGGAGAAATGCAGAGATACCAAGGAAAATGTGAGTGTTGGATACACTTGCAGCAGATGAACCATGACCTGCTGGTGCTCTAAGAGTTGCAGGCAGCTCAAGTGAGCTCTGTAGCTTGTGTGTAGCTACCAGACCTTTCAGGTTTCCTGGAGCAGAGTTGCTCCTACTTCAGAAAAATGCTGACCTAGGCAGAAGTAATCTCTTCCAAGGTCCTGGCTAGTTTGTAGTGAGGTATTTACACAGGGAAGGAAGTGAGACTTTGGGGGGACAGGGTGGTGGTGGGGAGATTTTTCTCATAAATCTATATGTGAGCATGTATACAATAAATATCTGTTCTCACATGCTTACACACTTGGTTAGCCAGTTTCTCCTGCTCTGTTTTTCCCCTTTCATTCTAATGGCTGTGTTATTGAATAACCTCCTGTTTCGGAAAAAAACTCAAAACAACCGCTCCATAAGCCAGAAAACCACAACCATACCTTTTATGTAGACTTGAATGCCTGATGTTAGGTGTCGATATAGAATTTTAAGGAGAGTTTCAGAGTTGCTGAGTATGGGACTGGAATTCAGTATACCTGGATTTGTTTTTGGTGATGTTACCAAAGAATGCCCTGAAGTCTCTGAACTCTCAGCATTTTGTCTGAGAACAGGTGACAATGATGCAGAAATTGTCTCTGAGGGCATTTCTTGGAGTGTTTTACACAAGAAGCACCTCAGAGCCATCTTCTCCTGTGCATACGGTTTTTAAATAACCATCTAGGAGTAAACCTGCTTTGTTTGACTCCATTGCATTGTTCTTTTAATGACTGTAGTACCATTAGAGAGAAATGAAGCCTCAAAATAACAGGATGATAGGTAAGGTATTCCTTAAAAGGCAGGGTAATGAGTATTTTATTCATCAAAACTTTATGCTTGATCAGTGTTCTGCACCTAAATATATGACCTTGCATAGCCACTTTCCATACCTTTTACAGCCTTTATTTGTGGGGTTCCCCCTGCTCTCCTGACTGTGTGAAGAATCAAGGTTGCTAAAGGCTGAAATGTCTGTAGGTGGGTAATTTTTATTACCCAGTGGTCAAGAGAGCTCTTGGGAGCTTGTTAGGTTACTTCCCTAAGTAGGATGATGGGGCAGCATTGTTGAATGAAAGGCAAAAAACCAAACCCTAAACAAAACAAAAACCAGCTCCAGACCACCCTTCTATTTCTGGCAGTTTGGAAAAGCTGCCTGCTGTTCCTTTAGCATGTGGCTCCACTAACATTGTCTGCCCATGACAGAATTGGTAAAACTGAAGAAGCTGCAACTGAGTGTGGGTTTGAGGATTGCTGCTTTTCATTCAGTCCAGGGCACAATGGAGAGAAGATGAGCACGTGGAAATACTTTGCTTGTGACCTCTGTTGATGTTATCTCTCAACTTGTATGGTCCAAATTAAGGTTTTCATTATTACCTACAAAAGGTGAAAGTGATCTAGGGTTCATTAACCTTGGGTATTAACCATCTTGACACATCTGGTCCTTCATCATCTTGTGACAGTAATAAGTTCATGGAAAATAATTCTGGTTGCTGATTCCCAGGTTGTGGAACTCCTGGCGTCTGGAGATAGAGCACATCTGGTTCTGGCCCTCAGAGGCAGAATACAGCCAGCCCAGAGCTCATTGCATGTGGGGAATGATGCAAGTGACTTGTTTTCTCTGAACAATGGCTATGGGATCTTTGTGAGTGTTGGCCTCTTGCCTGGTTGGGGTTTTTTGGTTGTTTTTTTTTTTTTTTTCCCTGAGGAAGTCTGTGCAGTGAGGGAGGATGTGGAGTGCTGTGAGTCTTGATACAACTGACTTGGTCCTCTAAGCAGTCTTTGCTTCTTGACATTGATGCTCTTATATATGCAAAATGCCTGCTTCTACCACTGTAGAAGACACTTGGCAGATACAGGTTCTGGGGTCCTGTCTCTTGTTCTTCTCTGGGATTCTGTGCAGTCAGTGTTGCAGGGCCATAGAAGAAAGTTTTCTTTCTAAAGAAGATGGACTCAAGTGCTCAACTTTGAGGAACTTACTTGGGGCCTGTTAGAATCGCCTTCCTTTTACGGATTATAAGGCTTTAGTAGGATAACAAAACTTGCTTTGTTTGAGGTTGAATATGGATTCAAAATCTAACAGCTATTCCACAATTACTTCCCCTGGGGTGCTTGTATTTTGGAATGGTTTCCCCACAAAGATTAGTTCTGGAATATTTTATTGTGGTCTTATATTCGTTTTGGTCTTGGAACTCATTTCACACTGTGGGGACTGAGAGTGAATTACAGGCTCATGTTACTGAATCTGAGCATCTGCTGGTCACATCTTGATGTGAACTGTTTCATTATCATGGTTGTTTATAACATGTCACATTTCCATACACTTGTTGATAGCCACTTAGGACACTTTTGTCCACAAATGGTCGATTCTGAGGGCAGAAGCCTTCCAAGAGTCTGTGGGAACACTTTGGGTCACATGGCAAGAGTGTCTGTCATACACATTTGGCCCTTGATCGGCAGCGAGGCAGAGGTGGGTGGGAGGAATTGTTTGAATGGACAACAGGAAAAATACTGATTTGTTTGGGAAGCCGTGGTGTAGGACAGGTACATTCAACTTGTGTGTACTAGTGTGGGGTAGGAATTAGTTCTGTTACTTGTAAATTCTGCTGCTTTGTTTTTTGAGTATCTGTAAAATTCTCCAGGTGTTTAGATCCCTGACCATTAGTTGTGAGGAAGCTGCTTTACATATTCTTTCATGCTTATTTTGAAACTGTAGCAGCAGGTTTGTTTGGTTTTTTGTTGTGTGGGTTGGTTTTGGTGGTTTTTTTTATTGTTGGGGGTTTTTTTTGGGTTGATGTGGGTTTTTTTTTTCCTTTTCTTTTTTTACTTATTTAAATTTTGTGAATAAAACCTTGGTCTCTCTTGGAAACTAAAATGACTTCAGGTGTCTCTTTGCTGATGCACAAGTGCCATTGCTGTTTCAAACCACTGTGTTGGCAGGAACTGATCAGTGGGTCAGTAAGGCTTCACAGCACTTGAGGGACAAAGTTCCATTACTAATGAAAAGCTTTTGCATGGTTTCTCGAGTCTTGGGCATCAACTGGAGATCATGCAGGGATAAAAATATAACTTGTCAGCTGCTGTGCTCTGAATTACAGCTGCATGCAGTGCTTTCTCCTGTGTAACTTGTCCTCTTCTTTATTGTGAGACAGAAGCAGAACACCAGATTCTACATAAACGTCCAATTTTCTCCAGGAACTAATTTTGATAATTTTTTTTCCTTTTTAAATTGAAATGTTTTGTATGCATGAATAGAGCCTGTCAAGGACAGTGGGGGATGTTTAAATATGTGCACACACTTAAAACTGCAAAAAGAAATTTTAGCAGCAGTTTGTTATTATAAAGTCTGAACTAATGTTGGCTGTTTATAAAAGGGAATGGACTTCACAGGGTTATTTTCGTATTTAAACTTCAGCAGGACACTGGGAACAGATTACTGTGAATATTTGAGTAACTTGTGTTTGCTTAGTGTGCTTGGCAGCATTTCTTTTAATGAAGGTTTAGCTTTTAAGCTATTCAAATTTGATTCCAAAACTTT
This sequence comes from Bombycilla garrulus, assembly GCA_013400315.1. Taxonomy (NCBI): domain Eukaryota; kingdom Metazoa; phylum Chordata; class Aves; order Passeriformes; family Bombycillidae; genus Bombycilla; species Bombycilla garrulus. Next base: position 1,388,150 of record VXBU01016690.1, read on the forward strand.
GGCCTTCACTGGGAAGGTAAGACAACTGGAAAGAAAAATCAGTGTGGAGTTTTTTTTTTTTGGGGTTGGTTGCTATTTTTTGTGTGGGGTTTTTTAGGAATTTTGTATTTGCAGTTACTGATGTGCATGATGTCAGTTGTAAGATCTCTGTTGTGTATGTGCCAGAAATGACTGTGTTTTATTATCTTTATTCAGAAAGACTTTGAAATATGGAATGCGAATTTATTCAAAGCCTTGTCATAAATATTACTTAATCCTGAGAGGAAAATTTTTGCTGGGATGATCCCCAAACACTGACAGATAGATCAGTGTACAGCAGATAGGCAAGCACAGAATGCTTTCTCCCACGTTTGGCTGAGCCTGTGCCAAGTGTATGGTCAGACTCTGCTGGCTACTACAGATCTCCCAACTTCAGCTCCACCTGTTGCACTGGCAAAGCAGTAATGGTTTCAAAATTCTTCCCAGTGTCTGAAATGGCACAAAACTTCCTACTTCTGACAGCTGCGAGTTCATGTTAAAAAAACAAGGTTTCCTTTAACTCGTCTATTGGCTGCCTCAAAGCACATCTTTCTATACAGTTGTAAGATTGGTATTACCAGAAAAGGCCTGAATTTGATTTATTTGCAGTTTATTCTTTAGGTTTTAGGGTTTTTTTACTCTTCCCCAGAGGCTTATTTGACACAGAACTCAACAACTGAGTCCCTTACTGCTTCTTAAAATCCTGGAGAATGGTTGTGTGTGTGTGTGTGTGTATTTTTCCCAATACAATATATAGGCACAGGTCATGCAAATGAAGTTGCAACAATGTAATGCCATTCAGTGAATTTACCAATTTTATATATTTTAGAGCATACTGGGAACTTTTTGTAACTCATGGTTGCAAAACTCAAGCCAGAAGGTGCTTGTTGGCAACACCTGCTGTAGATTAGGACAAGGCTGTGTTTCAAATGGAGTGTTTTGTCCAGTGGTTTTAGTTGAAGCAGCATTCTGCTTCAATTCCATGCTCCTTCTAGTGACAGCACAAAAACGTGTGGCCATGTAGTTAATTAGGCCTGAAAGTAACCTGCTTAGTTATCTTTTGTTTTGTGGGATGTCTTATCCTTATTCATTGTTTTAATCATTATCTTATTGTTTGGACTTCCTTCTGTTCTTCCATCACCACTCTCCCCCTTCTGTCAAACATATTATTGATGAATACCGCCATCAGAGAGGAGAAAGGGGGTGGCTGATCGATGGCATAGGCTAAAATGTGACTTAAAGAAATTTTTCTCCAGTCTAATAGAACTGTGATACTGAAAGATCAAGGATTTGATGGGTCTAACATATTCAGCTTTGAAGGAAGGATGATGCCACATGTTTCTATGCAATTCACATGTTGCACAGCCTGTGATGTGATGGTTCTCTGTGTTGGGGGTTCTTTTTTAAATTAAAAAAAATCTAAGCTCTGTGTGTTATTTTTGCAAGTCTCTAATTGTTTGTGCTGCACCTCATTAGTGACAAGAATAGCATCTTGGAGAATCTTCTGAGCAATGCAGAAACGGAGCATGTGTTCACATTTATAGTGTGATGTGATGTGAAGGAGGGTTAATTGTATGGATTAACTGTTCTCTGGAGTAGATAGATGTTTTCTCCTTTGATGTTGTGGTGTCCTTGGACAATTAATGCATGAGCTGAAGTTTTTGGTTTGAAAATTTCAGCTTAAGTAGCCTTTAGAAAAGTTTGGTGTCATTTGATGTGAAGTCTTATTACCTCATTAAGCATATATATATGTGTGTGTGTATATCTATATACAAATGTCCTCTGCATTCTGAGGTTTTATAAAGGAAACAACTTGATGCTATAATCAGTGGAACACATTCTTGAGAGGTTTTAGATGCCCTAACTTCCTCCAAGTAAAACTTAAGAAAGCTGATGTTTCTCATATGTTGATAATAACATAGGGGAAATAATGCATCTGGTCTTTTCAGAGCTTCCTGATGTGCAACAGTGAATGGGTGTTAATGACTTGTAGTTGCTGGCCCCTGGGTGGCTTTTATAAAGTATAAAGTAAGTTGGTGGTTTTGAATCTCCTTGCTGCAGATGTGGTAACATGTATTTAGGTCCCCTTTTTAAAGGAGGCAAAATTTAATTTTCATTTGCATCATAGTTGATTTCTGTACCAGATGAGCTGGATAAAGGGCTTTCCTGTTTCCACTTGGTACTATTGTTGCAATATTACAGTATTTTCTCTAAGGACAAAGTAGTAGTTGCCTTAACTCCGAGCAATTATTTAGTTACAGGAGTTACCTAAGTTTAGTATAGAAGTGAAGGGCCTTTGTCAACTGTGATTTGAGTTAGTGCTTGTTTGGTGCGGCTTGGGGAGTTTTTGTTGTTGTTGTTTTGTTGGTAGGTGCTTTTTTTGGTGTTTTGGAGGAGAAAGCAGTTTTTCATATAAAGTGAATGCTTTTGTGGTCTTGTTTACATCTAGTTTTTAGAAAAGGTAGGTATTCCCCTGTTTTTAAGAATACTCTGGCTGTTCAACCTTCTCTTTCATCCAGTGCATCAAAGGTTAGGTGAACACAGACAAGGTGTTCAAATTTCTTGCATTTCACAAATAAATTTAAGGTGTCTTCTGTTTGCTTTTGAAACGATTCACACAAGCCTTACATTTGGGGCATAATATATTTTTAAGCAAATCTTCCATCTTCAGTATGTAGGAAAAAAGAGGCCTTCCCTGTGCATGTAAATCTGTGGGTTAAATTGGGTTCACAAGCTCCTATTGTATTATAAGAGGGCAGATGTTTGTTTTGTATTTAGTTGTTGTCATTCACACCTGGAGGGAGTTACTTAAATGCAAATGCTCATTTCTTGCATGCATTTCATGTTTATTGACAGTCTGCTGCACAGTCTTGGTTATAAAAAGTTAAAATGCAGTTGGTACTTGATAGCGTGCTGGTGTCTGACATTTCTGGATTGGAAACATGATTTTAGGCTGGGGGTCATACACAGCTTTTTGTATTAGCAGTTGTATTTTGTGGTGTTTTTAATAAGTAAAAGGATGTGCACATGTTTAATAGGGAGGGTGGGATCCAGGACATTTTAACTCTGAAACCATCTGCAACAGCTGGAAATAGAAGAGGTGTAAAACTGGTTGTATTAAGCTTACTGTGTGGAAGGGCTTTGACCAGACACAGGACAAATGGCACTGATCCTTAGTGCAGCTGTGAGTGTTCAGGGCTGGGCAGAGCACTGCAATGGGGAGTGTGTTACGTGTGTTCTGCCTCAGACTCCCAGTCTGCTGTCTGAAGGACTGCAGTATTTGTTAATTTTTCTCAACTGTTCTGTGTGGTTGAAATAGTTGCTTGGAATACCATTCATCTGAAATGCCCTGGATGTTTTCCAGACACCAAGAGAGAAACATTCCTGCTGTGAAAGTCCTGGGTCATGTCTTCATTGCTGAAACAGGTGTAATTACTACACTGATACTGCAATCTTGATGTAAAATTCCCGATAGAGTCAGTGCAATTCCGGGAAGCTTATGAAATCTTGGGTGAGGAGTGTAATAATACCACTGACTTTTACTTGATGTAAAATTTCCAGTTCTCCTCGGGCAGCTTTACATTATAACACCTATCTCAATGGAAAATTTACATCTTTCTTTTTAGCAATGAAGGCACAGCCAAGTAGTGCGAATGAAGGGTGGAGAAAGGCAATGTGTTGCATAAAACAGGATGATCAGATCACTCATGGCCACACACTGCTTGAGTTAGTTTTGTTATAGTATAAACAAGTGCATTTTGTTCTGCCCTCCATGATGCTGCTTTCTTGTGTAATGCTAACAGGCTTGTGCCCTTCCTTCTGCAGAAATCCTGTTGTTGTTTATCAGAAATCCTGTCTCTTATTTGCAGTACACCTTGTCTAGGCTGCCCAAGGAATGGGAGGTTTGGGGTGGCTGAGATGATTCCTAAACCATTCATCATAGTAAAATCTATGCCTTTTTTTAAAAAAAGAACTGCAAGCTAGCTTGAGGTATGAGAAGATGTAAGTTCCTCTGTCTGGAAAGAAACACTGGCAGTGGTTCTGCTGTGGTCCTGATTAGCATGCTGGGCTCTTGCCTTGGTTCTGCCGTGGACTGCGTGACCCTTAATCCTGGTCCTCTGTGGGTTTCCTTTCATTCCTTGCCTTGTGTTTCTAGACAGCAAGTGTGTCAGCTGTGACACTCCTTCCCAGTGTTCCACACTGTGTCTTTCAGGGTGCAAATCACAATTCTGGCTTGTAGGTGTCTCCATAGTATGACTGACCACCGTTCATGTTGTGTAAAGTTTGCTTATTCTTTTTTTTTCCCCCACCTTGTTTAACTGCAGGGACAAAACCTACTTTCTTGTAATTCTCCCCCTTCCCCTCCATTATAATGAATTTCAGGTTTTTACAGATATTCATTTCCTTTCTTGTTTGGGAAAGGCAGATATATATTGGGTTAAAACAATAATTAGGCTCGGCTGTTTATACAGGTGGGGGGGATTATGTGTAAAAGGAAAAGGGAGAATTAAATCTCAAAGTGACCTGGGAAGAAAATAATATTTGTTTTAAAATTTTTAGTTCTTAACTCTTTCTGGAGTTAACCTGCTGTTGAAGCTCAGGTGCACCATGCTTTTCTAGTACCTCTCCTACCTTGTGTTTCTGTAATATGAGAGTATTCAACAACATTTGTGGTGGCTTCTCTTGCCTATGCAGTGCAGACAGTTAATTTCTTATGCCACTAAGATGTTATTGAAAATCACATAAAAATTTGAAGAGGCAAATAAGATTAACTTGAAAAATAGCTAATAATTTATCATAGCTCTACATGAAAATATTTTAAAATCCTTCGTTTGGGAGTTTGTGCAGGGCTATGCCTAAAACATAAGAGTACAGCAGACCTGTGCATACCAATGTATTAATTTTTGTGAGCACAAAACTACTTCTTAAAGTTCCTTCCCCTGAGCACTGTGTGGACAAGACACAGCAGCACAAGAGAAGGTGCTCTGCAGGTCTGTCTGCAATATTCTGTCTGCAGCTGAGCTGGGAAAAGAAGTTGCCTTATTGTGTTTTATAAAATCTGTATGTCTTTTCAAACCAAGGTCCCTTTGACAGAATCAGCTCAAGGAAAGCAACAGTGTGCAGCCAAATGGGCAGATGTCAGGACACCAAAACATCTGCGGTGTAGTGAGAGACTGGGGGATGGGGAATAACATGCCCCTGGGGAGGGGCGGGAATGGGTGGTCAGTTCAATCAGACAGCAGAACAAAACCCATCTGACCCAGCCCAAAGCAAAGGGCATATTTACATCAAGACACCCCCTAACACAGTGTAGCTGCAGTTTGAGTTGCACAGTTGCTGGTTTTTTGCAGTTTTACAGCCTTCCCTTAGTGGACCATGCCAGCACTTCTTTAATACTGTTTTTAGTCTCCTTCTTGGGTTCTTTGTCCTTGATTATGTACCACACTGTCAACAGATGCGTGTCACACAATTCTGCAAACACCAGAATTCAGCAGACACCAAGGAGAGTGACCAGTTAATAATCTTGAGATGATACCGAGCAGTAATTATCTGTAAAAACAACAAAACAAAAATGTTAAACAGCTCCTATGTAACTTAGCTTTTAAAGCTCCAAATTTCCATTGCCTCTGTCTTAATTTTTAAATGATTACCTAGACTCAAAACCTTTCCAAAAACCAAATGAAACATTCTGGAGCTGAATTCTAAAACATGTTTCCCTTCTTGCACACACAGGCTACCAGTCTATAAACTGAGGTACAGAATGAAAGCAATCTGCTTTATTTTGAATATTATCAAATCTTCTCCAAATGCAGAGACTCTTTTTCTGGAGGATTTGAGCTGACAGCTGTGTTTTCTGGAAATGTCCTTAAATTCTATGTTGTGGAGAGACAAATAACACAGATGATTATTTTATGTTTCTTCAGCTAAGCTAGCAGAAGGTCTTCCTTTTTGTAGTTCCATTGGTACAGACACTCCAGATAACTTGCATGACAAATACTGACCTTAAAAAGATAAAAGGAGCCATAAGGAATTGATTTGGTTGCATCAATGTTCTTGGCTAAAGCAGTCATCATCTGCAAGGAGTGATTTGCAAAATTTGGAACAGGTTGTTCTGTTTGTTTGCTGCCTTTGAGGTGGTAAATTAAGTATTACCAGTGATATAAGTACAAGCACAAGGTTATAGATTTCGTTATCTGAACTTCTTTCACCTCATCCTCTTTTTTTTTCCTTCTTCCTAACAAGCTCTCACAAAAACTAAATCTTGAATATTTGACTGGAACATAGTCTGCACAAAAAACAGAAGTTGTGTCTACAACTTGGCACTAAAAACTTCCCTTAACTTTACACCCTCTAAAGCTCAGTATCATGTAGCAGGTTGCATTTAACAAGGTGGTTTCATTTGCGAATATTCTTAACTGTTAGAAGAAAACCATGACAAATTGTGGAACCTACATTTGAGACTTGACTGCATTTTTGTTTCGATGAGTAACATTTGTCAGCAGCTGAATCCAGCACATGCTATTTCTGAGTCTCTTTTTCTGCAATTTACAAATACAGTACATATTGTACCTTTGGTGGAAATAGAAGTAAAATAGTTTTTTTTTTTTAGCTTTCTAAAGATTTGTGTTTTTTGGAGTTAACATCTGGAACTGGAACTAAAAATTGGAAATAATTCAGATCAGAAACAAGCATACCTTTGTCAAGCCTGTATTTGTTCAAGTCCTGGATAAAATTTGCAAGCCAAATTTTCCAAATTATATAGAACCACTATTTTATTCATTAAAGGTTTGGAACCCTCATCACTGTGTAATCTACTATTATTGGCCAGACAGCTGTCTGCCAAACCAAGGAGGAATACTGAAAAAGAAAAAACAACAGAAAAGAACCTTGCTCCCATTGACATCCAGAATCTAAAAAGGGGACACTGCAGGGTTTTTTTCCATTCATGGATTGACCTGAACTGTTATTCCCAGAAAAAGTCATGTTTAGATGTTCAAGGAAGTCACCCTTTTGTCTGCATTCTTCTAAACCAGTTTATGCAGAAGTAGGACAAATCTTCAGTTTCCTCTGCAGTTTTAAAATTGTTGAGCATGTCACGGGGTGGGGGGAAATCCACGCCTATTGCATTTAGAATAACAACAGGAAAATTGTTGCCATGTACTCTGCATCACAGAATGTGAAGCATCCAAGTATATTTTTTTCCTGTCACATCCCCCAACCCTATTTTTAAGCACTGCCTTCTGCACTTACCCGTTTTGGCAAAGCCCAACAGCAGTATTGTGTAAGACACTGCTTCAGTGCCCCTTCTGCTTATTCTAAAATCAGAAAATACCAGAAATCTCAATGGACAGGCTGTTTCCCACTTCTGTGGGTACAAGCGGAGTACCATATTAATTTTCACAACACTGTAGTGAGTCCTGTGCAGAATATGGTGAACACTGTTAAGGAATTGGGGCTATTGTTGGTGAAGCTAATGGTATTAGGGAAAATGCAGGTTTGTACTGTCAAGAATCCTTAATCAAAATGTGAAACTTCACTGACAAAGCAATTTACCTGCTGTTGAAGTGAATATGCTTGTGAGAAGAATCTCTATTTCTATGATGATATCTTCTCAGTGGCTTGCTGAGTTTTTTGCCTCAGAACGTGGTTGTCAGAGTCTTCTGAGTTGAGCTTCTGGCAGAGGTAGGGGCACTATGGGCTTTTGCATGAGAAACATTATCAAGCAATACTTCTCTTCCTTCAGTGCAAGTAATTTGTCATTAAAGGTTACCCATACCATCAGTTTTCTTGGCCCAGGGTTATAAACTGTAAACGCTTACAGCATCTTCCACTCTCAGGGCAGCAGCACACAGACCATAGCTTTGTGCAGCTGGAGGAGGTGAGCATTCAGTGCAGTAGTCCATGATGGGTCTGCAGAAGTTGCTTGGTACATCTTGAAATAGCAGGGGGTGTGTGGGAACTGTGACAGCCTTCCTTGTGTCACACTGCTCTTAATTTAACACAGAGGAGGGTTGGAGGCTCTGGTGCCAGTGGATCACCCATATTGATGTGATGGGTCTCTGCTTACAATGCCTCAGTTTTGGCACGTGCTGGACTCAGACCTCCCAATGCAGGCAATGAAGTACTGCTGCCTACTTGTTGTTAGAGAAAGGGAAGTTTTCACCTTTCTTGTGGGGTTTACTGTCTTCATTTAGTGTGGTGTTTTCAGTGTACTTTGGGAGCTTTGACCATTATCATTGAAGTTTAATGGAAATTGTCAGTTTAAGCTCCCTTGGAGCTCAGTGCAGATTCTAATTTCCAACCAGTACAAAACTCAAAAGCTGACTTGTAAGATTGAGAATGTTCAGTTTAGCAGCCATTTTCAAAGTACTGCTTTCCAGAGCTTGGTGGTGGTGTCTGTCTGAAGCCAATTCCCTAATCCTCAATAGATGGTGTGTTTGTATTTAAGCTGTCATGAGCATTGTGGTTCTTGAATAGCAAATTGCAGCAGAAGCCTCAGAAGAATAAACAAGTGATTGTGAACAGTATACTGCTTTTGGGGAAATCATATGTATATTTTAATCTCTGTAAAAAGCTCGGGTGAGAACTTTCCTGAGGTCAGGAGGATGTGGGGGTTCAGACTGCAGAGATTTTATCTGCTTAATATTAGCTAGTCAGGATTGCATGAGGTTGCAATCCTCAAAACTGTTTGGCTGAACACCACTTGTGCATTGCACAGAGAGAGATTGCCAAAAACCAATTTTGCAATAATGTTTAGAAATTTCCTCTAACAATACAGACCAAATAAAAATTGCTTTATGCTCTAGTGAACCACGTTCTCTAAATGTTTAAAGTGCTTGTAAGTCTCATCTGATGAGACTCTCATAGTAAGTTGATGTGTCCGCAAATCACAGCTGGTATTCTGAGTTTTGTTTAGTTTTTCAGTGGATCTTTACATATGTTCTGTGTGCTGCTCGGTGGTCCTTGTAGTGCTGTCAGCTCACATGGGCTTGGCTGTCATCCTTTCCAGCTGCTAAAGCTGTGTTAGAAGATGGAATATGCTGTGCTATGTAACCAATTTCAGTACTTGCTACAGCAGTACTGAGGTCAGTCAGAGAGAGCCATTGCCTGGTGCACCAGGAGGGGCATTTGTGTGGTGTGCTTAATGGGTGGTCTTGGGAAAAGAGACAAAGCCTGAGAAACCCTTCTGTAAAATAATATGTCCACATAAAAGTGGTCTCGAACACAAGTAGCTCGCTTCCAAGATCTGCAGAGATGCTAGTGCACTGAATCCAATCTTTTGACGTGTGAATTTTTTTTCACTTGAAGTAGGGAATATAACTAGAAACGAGACAGAAGAATAATGAATATTGTTGGAGGTTTTAAAAATATTTAATTGCCACCCAGCTAAATAGAACAAATCCTAAGTTTCATAATTTGTGTAAAGTACCTTCGCTGGACTTCTTCAGAGCATGCTCTTCAGAGAAATACTTTGGCATCTCCTGACCAAGGGAAATGAGCTAATTTCGGCCAGAGGAGATGAAATGGTATATAATCAGTGCTATATTTTGTTGTTACTGCTAACATTATTATTTAAAAACTAGGCTGCCAAGCAAAACCAGTGGTCTGAAGTAACTCTCATCCTCCTAAAACCCTGTCATTATTGTGTGTGTGGGAACCCTATGCAATGCGAAAAATATAACAAGATCTTCAAAAGACTTGCTGCTTGTTTATTTAAAAAACAAAACAAAAGTAGCCTGAAGTTTATTTAACAGTATTTTGGCATTGCTATTTGATAAAGCTACTAAATTAATCTGTTTTGGAAGGGCAGCAGAAACAGTGATGTGAGTTACTGGGAAGTTCAAAACTGTTTTGTGTAAAACATGGCATAAACACAATCAATCCCAGAGCCCCTTAATTAAGATTTTTAGTGAAGCAGTATGGGGATTTCAGTCCATTAAGCACTTTTTCTCTTTTTTCTTTTCTTTTTCTTTTTTCCTTTTTTTTTTTTTTCCAATTAGTTTTTTATTTCAAGATGCATTAAAAACTCCTCTTTTGAGGCAGGAATTAACTGTATAAAAGCCATACCTGGGGAATGCTTTTTAATTGCTATTAAGTCACCTTTTGCAAGCAGTTTTGTAGCTTCTGTAGTGTGCTCCAGTATCTTCAGAGGACGTTCCTCTCTGCATTGTGTCTGCATTCTCTTCCCCATCAATGAAAGCCATGAAGTCCAACCTGATCTAGTTTCTTCAATGTGTCCTTTCTCCATTGGCTAAGAAAAACTGAACTTCAGCCTCCCATGAAGGTGTTTGCTGATTGGTCTATTGTTTTACTATATTTTTATCTCACAGCCTTCCCAGCTCCTCTTCTTGATGAGAAGAACAAGCTTCAAATGTTTTCTGAACACACTTAGACCTTTGTTATTTACTTTCTGTGGACCCTTTCCAGCTTGTTGCTGCTAAACCAGATGTCCTTTAAACTTGCGTAATTTATTTACACAACCCACTTCCAAATATATTTGTGGCTAAAGCTATGTCCCTTCTTGTAGGTACATTGGTGGATGAACAGCCTTGCTTCTGCCATAGCCTGATAGCAAATAGATCTGAGCACTGAGATCCTGTCTGTCTTCTGGTGTCTGATTCTGCGTTGATACTCAAGATACTTAGTATATATAAACAAAACTTTTACCTCATACATTTTAAAATGTGGGATACTAGTGGGGACTGGATTATGCACACTGGTGTATGCTTGGTGTGACCATGTGAATAATTTAAAATATAGGTTGGTAGAGAGGAAAGTTTACAAAAATTGCCTGCTGTACACAATGTGTGTAAATGTATGATCTTCTTAGCGGTCTCATTGTGAATTTCAGACTGTGATTGTAAGTAAAATGAGATAAAATGGAAATGAATCCTCCTTATTTGATAACCAGAACACCTCATGGTTTGGAAAGCAAAATTCCTATCAAATGGATTGAACAGGCGGGTTAGAGGAATGGGATGTAATTTGGAGAAGGAGTGTATTTTCCTCTTCAAGTAGTGCTGTAAACCTGCCATCACTGAGAGGATCAGCTCACAGAGAGGAGAAGCCTTAGCCATTCATGAATGAAAAGCTGAGTGCATCACTGAGCCTTTTGTTGGAATATCTTCAAGTGCCTTACTTGAGCATGAGTGGCTTCACTGCAGCCCTTTGAGATAATTAATAGCAGAAGGAGGGATATGTTTATAGCAGGAGGAATGATTTTTACAAATTGTTGGGCTGAGGTTCCTGCTCAAGTTCTTTGCTAAGGGGGAAGAAATGTGTGGGAGTGAAACCAAGGAGTCCTGATTTTTTTTTTTTTAGTCTTGTGCCTGACAACTGCTACCACCTACCTCTGTGTTGAAGCAAGAATATTCTGTAATTCAGTTATTACACTGGGAATTCACTGTATTTTCAATATTGTGTTTTGAGTATGACAGCCATAGCCCTCTGTTCTTCAGAGGACTCTGCCTGACAAGCTGAAACTTGGGTTGAGTATGTGCAGTTAGTACAGGAAGATCAACATTCCATCTTATCTTTTGAAGTTGATGGTTTTCCAGCACAGGAAGGACATTGACCTGCTAGAGACTCCAGAGGAGGGCACCAAGATGATTAGAAGGATGGAGGACCTCTCCTACAAGGAAAGGCAGTGAGAATTTGGCTTGTTCAGCATGGAGAAAAGAAGGCATTGGGTTGACCTTGTTATACCTGAAGGGACCTACAAGCAAGGAGAGAGACTTTTTACGAGAAAATGTCAAAGGACATGCCTACAGGACAAAGAGGAATGGCTTCAGACTGAGAGTGGGTTTAGATTGGATATTAAACAGAAATTTCTTTACAGTGAGAGTGATGAGACCTGCAGTAGGTTGCCCGGAGGAGCTCTGGGTGCCCCATCCCTGTCAGCATTCAAGGCCAGGCTGTATGAGGCTTTGAGCGACCTGTTCCAAGGTTTTCCTGTCCATGGCAGGGGGAATAAACATAGATATCTTTAAGGTTTCTTCTAAGCCAAACCATTCTGTGATTGTATGACATCCAAGGTCTAAGCCTCCATATACTCTGGAGAGTTAGAGCTGGACAAGAGGAATCACTTTGTGTTGTAGAAGTGGTTTCTCCAATTAATTTATGGCTGTTCGGACCCTAGTTACACAGTCTTGTTTCTGCATAGCAGCTATTTTTAAGTGTAGAGAGCTCAGGCATGCTAATTCCATATCCTGCCTAAGAGTTTCCGTAACATGGTGCAGTCTTGGGTGCAAAAGTTTTGACATGTTTGTTTTTTACCATCTCGCATGCCTGTGGTAGGGGTGTGTGGGGGTTTTTTGCTCTTTGGTAATAAATGTTTTTGTGGTTTGGGACATTGACTGCTGCAAGAATTATGCTATTCTCTCTGTCCAGCCGTACAGATGGCTTAACCACAGAGGTCTCTATTGCAATTGTCCTGTTAAGGATTGAAATAATATTTAAAATATAAGTTGGTGCACATGCTGTAATTTTGGATGGCTATTTTCGCTTGTATGGTTATTAAAATGAGACCATCATTTTATGTTGTGTGCCAGGTTCCCAAGATCCTCAGTCGCTTTTCTTAAAATCACAGTTAAACATTTCCATGAACTTCAGCCTAGTTACTGGTTTAAGAAGTTAACTGGTTTAAGAACTGGTAAGGTAGGCTTTTCTCCTGTGCTATACATAGGATTTATGTTTGTTCTGTGCTTCTGGTGCTTTCAAGGGTAGAAGTCACACGTGTGCCTCAGTATTCTCAGATCTTTCTGTGGCTTTAAGGGGAAGGAGACAAAATGTAGGCATGTCAACAAGTATGAAGCAGTAGTATAAATATAACTTTTTTAAACTCTTGCTCAACTTGTCTTAGAACTGTTGCAGCTTTGCGAAAAACAACTGATGACAAATACATTGTTGATTATCATTCATGATCATCTTAGTCTTCATATGTTTGTTGAGCCCTGTCAAACTGGTTTTTAGAACGCTATTACTGAAACTAATAGTAAAGACCATATAGTGCATTTTTCAGTTGAGTACTCCATGTCAGTTTACTGGGACTAACTGGTACCCTGAAGCACTTAATGAATTCAAGGGCTCTAAATGGGCACAACTAAATAAAACCATGGAAATTAATGCCTGAATTCAGAAACTGATACTGTTTATGGTGGTCAACCAAATAAATTATACAAAAGTGTACAAATCCTCCAGTCTTAAGTTATGTCTTTCCTGATGCAGGTGAAACAATTAAAATATAGTAATTGGCCACAGACAAGGAGTGAGCATTTAAAGGATCAAAAGCAAAGCTGGAAGTAGAACCCTTGCTTGATTCCTACCATGCCTGATCAGGATTGTTTCCTTTTTTCCAGTGCAGTTAATAGACTGATGAGACGCTCTGTTTCCACACGGCTGTACAATGGGCTTGTGTACATAACTTACTACATTATCAAGTCAAGGGTGTGTTTTCCAGTTAACAGAAAACCACAGGAAAATTGGTGGGTTTTTGCACAGAAATAATATGTCTTTATAGAACGAAGTGGTTTTGATCAAGTACTGCACGATCCAAGTAAGAGTGTAGAATTGCTGCAGGAAGAAATTCTGTAACTTTGTGTAGTTCAGGCTGTTATCTGTTTGGAGTTCACTAAAAATTTGTGGAATTTCAGGTTCTTTTTTTATTTTGTCTACAGACTGTGAACTGCAGCTATGTACAGATGTTTTAAATATTGCCTATTATGGAAAAATATGAACTGCTCTAATTTTACTAAAAATAATACATTTTTTGTGACTACATTAAAGTGTCACTTCAATTGGGTGGTAATAGACTGAATATAAACAGTTTATGCTCCATGTTCAGCATTCATCCTTTCGCTGTTTATTCTTCTATTTTTTCAGAATAGAAACTGGTGTTTCCCTTTTCAAGCAATTTGCAGTTGTCAAGAGTATTGCTGATCAAAATAGAGCAATAACACTCAGTGTTCCTTTGAGTCTCTTAACCTTCTAACCATGGAATAACATCTCAAGGAAGTGATATTTCCTCCTGTGAGAGAAATAAGCTCATTTGAAGGTTAATGGTAGTCAGTTATTGCTGCTTTTTTTGGTTCCCCCCCATCCCTCTTTTCAGAAACTCCTGTTAACTTGCCTTCCAGTTTGCCTTGTCAAGAGTTGTGCAGTAAAGAATTAAATACATCAAGGACAAGAGCGTTCTATGGATCATCACGCCAGTTCAGTACTGAGAAGACAGCATGATTTGGAGGGAGATTGGTCTTCATATTCTTGGAAATGAAGTTTTGATTATACTTTCATGTGTGGGATTCTAAATAAACTTGTACCATGTACGGGTGGGATCACCTTGAGTCTCCAGCATGGTTTATTGATGGCACAGCAAATCAAATGTTTTGTCAATGCCATCTGTTCTGATGCCTTTTGAGCTTTGTTTCTCATTCTCATGCCTTAAAAGCCCTGTTGGGCTGTCATTTTGTAGAGTATGAATGTATCTTTTGAATTGCTAAACAGTTGAGTTTAGTAAGTTTATGACACTAAATTCTAGGGGTGTCTGTCTTTCTAGAAACACATTGTTGTCTTGGTTGCCTCCTTCAGATTTACTGCTTGCTAACTGGGAAAGTTGAAAATTTGTAGAGTTCTGTGAACTTTTCTTGGGACACCTTGGAAATCATATTTAGTGGAAGCTGCAGAGTTACCAGCACTAACTTTGCCTGCTCATGAGCCATCACAATCTGACCTGAAGTAATAAATACAAGACAGTGAAAGAAGAGCATTTAAGTACTTTTCTGACTTTTGCTTTATTTCTTTTATTTATATGACAGACCTGAGGTTTCTTCATCACCATTTCAGGCAAGAATTACTTTAGAGAAGCAGATCACTGTTTTTTGTTAGAGTTTTTGCCTTTCTCTTGTTTGCTTGCTTGTTTGATTTTTTGTTTTCCCAATCAGTATTGCCCTAAAAGGGCTCTGTAACCATTTTTAAAATTAAAATTTACAATAAGGAAATAGACTGGTGAGGAGGATCAGAGAAGTTGATACAGTTCTGAGAATCAGTTCTGCCTTCTCTCTTTGTCTTTTCCCCAAGGAAGTGGAACACTTACTTGTTCTTAAAGGGGATAAAGCCTGGCAATTTTCAATAATCAATCAGTTTCCATCAGTGTATAGAGCAGTGAAGTTCTAACACAGTAGCAAGCAGGGCAATGTGATTTCCCTGCTGGGTGCTCATGGCCGGCACAATGCAGCTGCACTTCAATCAGGACATCTCTGAAGAGCAGAAGTGACAGAGAGCACGGCGGTTAATGCGTTATCTGCGTGCTGCTGCCCTACTGTGTACATCAGCGGGGAAGGAATCCGTTGAAAGGGATGGGGAGCTGGGATAATGTTGATACTGATTGGATTAGACATTTTTCATGTCTGATCTTTAGTTAAGAAGCTGTTGAGTTCCTCTGCTGTTGATTGGACTTGATATTTCAGGTTTGTTTTTCCTTTGTAGTAGCATTAATAATGCTTTCAGCATGGAAATGTCTAGGTGAAAATCCATCTATTCAGATTCCTCTAAACATGTTTATGGGACAGTATTTTTTAATAAAGTTTTACATAGGCTTTGATCTTCGACTGGATGTGGGGCTGGTTTTGTGAGGCAGTGTGTATTACCTTGACAAGGTCTCTGCCCCAAAGAATTTGTAACTTAGAGCCTTCTAACATGAAACTTCCCAAGTGTTCAAATGTTTGATACAGTGCCACTTAAAACAGACGTGGCTATGGGGCACCAGTGAGATGCAGAGAAGAAAACAAGCACTTGGCATTTTAGACTTTTTTGTCTGTTTGCAATAACTAACCTGTCGGACTTTCCTGATACTATTCCTAGTGTTTTAAAAGATGACTGAGAGAAGGACTTGGCAAGCCAGCAAAATTAAATAGGAGGGATACTGAGACTTCATTTCTGAACAAGTTGTTCTTCTCAAGCTGTATAAACTTTCTTAAGATAAATATTGTAGAGAACAGATACTACATCCTCAGTGAATCATTAATGATAACAGTTGGTTCTCTTTGCTGTGCAAGACCCTCACTAAAACCACCAGGTGATGTAAATTACATCAGCTTACTCTTCCTTCAAAAAGCAAAATAAAACAATTTCTTTCCTTACTTAGGAGAAACAAAAATGACCGTGGAGAATAATAATAAAAACTCAGACTTTTTATGCATGTTTTTGAGTTCATCTGAAGTTGAGTTGTATATTCTGACTGAGGTCCTTGGCCTGCACATAAACACATTAGCTGTTGTCAAGGATGTGCATTCTCACACTCTCCAGTGAGAATGTAGCCAGAACCAGAATTCATGAGAAAGGCAATGGCATCTGACAGGCCTGCCAGCATTGCAGACCTGCAATTCAGACACTGTATAGACTGTCTTCTTTTTTTAAAAGTGCAGCAGGAATTGAATCTGAAAGATAATATCAAGAAGTAGCTCCTATCTATTGCATAGAGTAACATGAATTTATAACTGAAGGTGTTTATGTGACAGTCTTGAACCATAGGAGATGTAATATATGCTGCTCTATTCTATGTGCTGTTCCTTGAGTAGCAAGTGATGCGAGCTGTGCTGACTGTGCACTGGAGGCAGCACGACAAATGAGGTGGTTGCATGTGAAGCTGGGAGTCAGCAGGTGCCTGGTGTAGAACTCCAGCAGCTACTGCTTGAGTTAGACAAATTGGGGCGAGATTGGGGAAGCTGGGAAACCTTTGTCCTTTTACTCTTGCTGCTTCTGTCAGCTAACAGCAGTCTTCACAAACACCCACAACCCAGGTCACTGTCTGCCTTCAAACTGTCTTCAATGATTCTCCTGCTGCGGTGCAGGAGAGACGACAGGAGTTCTAAAACTCTGTCACAGATTTTGCTGTTTGGGAGGGTGCTTGGTAGGAGCATTCCAGGGTGTTTTGTCTAGTGCTGCTAGCTTTCAGCCTGCTACTAAAAGGCATCAGAGCTTGCTTTCTGTGTGTTGTTACTAATTCAACTGGTTGAACCAAGCTTTTAAACCATGAAGACTTAGTTTGTTCTAATTTGTCTGTTGTTAGAATAACAGGCAGAAGGTGTTGTTGAAGATATTGTTGCAAGGTCTTGATTTGAACTCCTAGCTATAGTGGAAGATGCTATTCACATCCCAAAGACAAAGAATTTGGTCTGCTCTTCCATCTCTCTTTTACACCTCTGTCTGACATAGGGAAGGAAGAGCTTTTCGGATATTGTGACGCTTGTTCTGTACTCCCTGCTGGTCTGGGAGAAGAAATCCTCTACCACATACATAGTCAGCTCTTGAACACCTGTAAATGCCTGTAAAGCTAACACTTTTTTGTTTTTTTCCTTCTGTAGCATCTCCCTTTCTGCTCTTTGCCAACCGGCGGGACGTTCGGCTCGTGGACGCTGGAGGCACCAAGCTGGAGTCCACCGTGGTGGTCAGTGGTTTAGAGGAT
This sequence comes from Bombycilla garrulus, assembly GCA_013400315.1. Lineage (NCBI taxonomy): Eukaryota > Metazoa > Chordata > Aves > Passeriformes > Bombycillidae > Bombycilla > Bombycilla garrulus. The sequence goes on from VXBU01016690.1 coordinate 1,405,629, forward strand.
GCCGCTGCGGTTGACTTCCAGTATTCACAAGGCATCGTTTTCTGGACAGATGTGAGTGAAGAAGCCATCAAGCAAACTTACATTAACCAAACTGGGAATGTGGTGCAGAACGTCATCATTTCTGGTCTGGTTTCCCCGGACGGCCTGGCGTGTGATTGGATTGGGAAAAAACTTTATTGGACGGATTCAGAAACCAATAGGATAGAAGTAGCTAATCTCAACGGAACATCTAGAAAAGTCCTCTTCTGGCAAGACCTTGATCAGCCCAGGGCAATAGCTTTGGATCCGGCTCATGGGTAAATATTAATTTGGCTTAAATGGATACTGTGGTGATTTGTGTTGAGTTTTAATTCTGAAAATAAAATGAACACGTGGCCTTTTGTTTCACTTTATATTTTCCGTGGTATTTTTCTCAAGATCTGTAACTGAACATATGTTTGAGCTTAAATATTTTGTGGCAAGAAATGGCAGCCCAGACCTTGAGCCAAAAAGAAAAATGCAGCTGGTTCTTAGGTGCCAAGCCAAATATTCAACCAGTATAATTACTTGGCTTATCCTGTTGCACTTTGGAAAATGAATTAATTTTTCAAGCATTTTCTTCTTATTATTATTATTGTTATTTTCTCAGTTATCTTGTCTGGTAAGTTAACTTTGATTTTATATGTGATGTCTATTTAGTGTAGACAGCAACATGTGCAAGTCTGCATGCGTTGAAACAAGAATTCTCACTTGTTATGCTCTGGTAAACAAAATCAGGATATTTTTAAGTGATGGTGTTAAATAATAATGTTTGTGCCAGCAAGGAAAAGAATCCAGGTGAAACTGTGGATTCTCAATGCTGTAAAGCGACCATGTTAAAAAGTAGTTAGAGTGCGGGCTGCATGTGTCACTTCTAGTGCCCTTAAAAACACTTGTGCATGTGTATGGTTCCTCCCTCCCTCTCCAGTCCTCCCCAAGGTTTCACATGTGCTGTTTGCTCTCTCTGTGCACAAGCAGTGCTGGTGTTGTGTTCTTTGGGCCCAGCACTTGTTGCAGACTGAAGATGTGCTGTGCTAGATGGACCCTCGTGGAAACGAGGAAAAAAAACTGAAGTGCATTTCTCTTGTGTGCTTGGATCCACACAAGTGAGCTGAATTGCCCCTGATCTGCTGCCATTTTTACACCTTTTTAGAGATCACTTTATCTTCCTCTAGAGTGTACATAGGTAGGTTTCTCATCTGTAGGAAGATCTGGTATTAACTGGTATTTTCACTGAGTCTGGCCTCTTTGCAAAATGATGCTGAGTTTGTGCAAGTTCTTAATTTAAACCGTAAAAATAAAGTATTTTGTGGTTTATCCTGCTCTGGGAGATGGACAGTTTCTTGAGAAGCTACCTGTTTCAAATGTGTGAGAAGTGAAAATGGAAACTAGGCAACAGAGGGCAACTTAACATCAACATGTCAGCATCTTCCATGTCACAGACTGGAACTTTGATAGTTTTTGCAGTGTTCCCTGCATAACATTTTCCAGATGAATGTGAGGAGTTACAGGTACGGTTATGGTTAATACATAAAGGCCATACAAAGGCTGCATGAAGCTGTGTGTACCCAAAGAAACAAAATCCTTAGTTTTGTTGACACATCAGATACTGGAGTTATCTCTGTCCTTCAGATAATGGCCGGAAAGGTACAGCCATTACCAGTAAAAAGAGAAGTGGAGTGACTTTTCCAGAGTCCTTGTTGTCTTGATCCTGCCTTCCTTACAGATGCCTTCAGGTGAAAGGAGTTCTCCCCACAGCAAGTTGTTGTATACAGGTGTTTTAAATAAATTAACAGGCCCCTGTTGTATCCTGACAGCAAGTAATCTCTGCAGAGTTAATTAATGTTGATTAATTAAATGTAGAGTTCAGCAGTATATTTAAAGAGAGAATATGATGTTAAATTGAGTATTTCATGGTGAGGTGGATTACAGAGAGTGGTTGTGGCATTCTGCGTGAAATGCCAGTGCCAGGTTTACTTCTCCTAATTGGGTGCAATTCCTTGCCTTTTGATTCTTTACCTGTTGATTTAAAAACAGGTTTGCCTGAAAAACTAATATATTAAACTTAAAAGAAAATTTAAAAAAATCAGACATCACGTGTATTTGTGGAATAAAATATTCAGGTTTCTTTTTGCAACCACTTCATTTCACCTGGCACTTCTGAAATATTTCCTAGGTGCATCTGTGAAATAGTGATCATGACATTTGATTTTGGCACAGCAGGCTCTGGGGTTGAACTCCCATACAACCTTATGTTCCTTGTTCCAGGTATTCTCAGGGGAAGAAAAGTGTGTGACAGTAGGAGAAAAGAACCATTTAATACCTTTTTATTTGTCTTTTTGTTAAGAAGTTTTTGAAATCAGGTGGCTAATACTGTTTCTACAATGGTCAGAACATATTAGATTAGAGCACCTGAGTAAGTTTGTGGGGCTTTTTTCTGGATCATGAAATCTGATGAATTTCCAACTTGGATTCTTAACATTGGTTGAGGCAGTCTGTCAGTGGCTAGTAATTTGCTTTCAGTTTGGAAGAATTTCCATTCCATGGATGTGATTCTGTCCTTTTAACAGTTTCTACTAGAGAAGTGTGGCTTGGAAGCTTAGAAAATGAAGAAGAAAACTTCATTAGTCAACTTCAGTTTCCAGAAGCAAAATGGGAACAAATAAGCAGTTTTGCAAATGCTCAGCTAATACTATTAGTACCCAAACATGGGTTTGTCTTGCATGCTCCAAGTCAAACAAATCTGATTTCTCTCTCTTGAGAAAATAACATGTTATTGTGCAGAATGGTGACACCTTCTCTTGTCTTTTAGCATTAGCAAGGCTGTTCTGCAGAGGTGGATGAAGGACTGTGTGTCGTGGTGTGTGCAGTGGGGCGTTATGCCCAGACTTATGTTTGCTTAATAAGTAGGTTTTATTCCATTTTGAGTGCAATTCTTCAAGACATAGACTATTTGAGAGAATAGAGAAGAACATTGAATATACAGTCATCATCCCTCAGGAGCATCAGAAGTGTAATGACCAAGCCTTAGGACATGGGAGAGGGGCTAAGCTGACTTCTGGAGTTTCCTTTTGAAGGCTGTTTTTCTGTGATTTCCAGTTGACATTCAGGAGTATGATTTTTCAGATGTTCTGATGGGCTTCCTAAGTAGTAAGTCAGATGATTGTGGTGTAGCGACATTTTTAAAAAGAGCTGCATCTTTTGCACACTCAGCCTATCTTCTTTCTTTAAAGAAGGCAGTGATTATCTCCAGGTTATGACTGAGAAAGAGAGATTCCTCTCCCCAAACGATCATTCAGTGCATTCCTAAAGTTTCATTTTTTTATGGCAAGCTGTGAGACACTTAAAGCTTAACTGTGGGTCTCTCTTCTTCCCAGAGCTAGTGAAAATCATTAATTGTACAGGGTCGTCTGGTACTCTGAAAGAGTATTTAGCAGGAGTCGACATAATATGTAACATCATTCCTTCCCATACACATTAAAACTTTCTTCCTGGACCCACTGTATATTCTAGGAATTAAAGGAAGCAGGATATGTGATAATAGTTTTTCTTCCCTGAAGTGGAGGATAAGCTAAGAAGACAGAGGAGAGTACAAAACATTTTTCTGAAAATTTGCCGATGCTTTGTTTTGAACATTTAGATCCCAGTCTTGGTGTAGGTTATGTTAAGCTGAGTTTATATAATGGAGGACACTAGGCTAAAATTCTTGGTATTGTTTTGTAGAATGTTAGCATTTATATGCATTCTTGATAGGTACACTGCTGATGAGGGAATCAGTAGTGTTGGTGTTATTAACTTTTGAGTTTGCAGCTGTTGCATAAGTATTTACATCTTTTCAAGATAGCAACTTCAACAAAGATGAATTTATTGTATGTAAAGATTTTACCCAAGCCCAGCTAAAAGAGGTAGCTCAAATTCCCTGCAGTGCAGTGCAAAGAACTTAAGTGTCGTAAAGAAGGAGGAATGTATTTGAAAAACAGGTTTTTATCACGTGTCATGGCAAGCAAACTTCAGTTTCCTGAAAAGAAATCTTCAAAAGAATGCATGAATGAGTAGCCAAAACAAATTATTTAATTCTCAGTCCTGTAGCGAAGGTCTTAGATTTGAACACCCTAGAAAGTGTGTTGACAAGGGTCTTTAAAATCTACGACATAAAAATCTCAAGGCTTGCTACCTTCTCCATGTAACACAGGACTCTGATTCTGAGGATCTGTAGCATAATCCTCATATCTGATTTTCACTAAGTGCCTAATGAAGTTAGTTCACATTATTAAAGTCTACAATGTATTAGAGATATTTACTTTGGTTAATATAAATCTTGAATTTGTTCCTGCTTGTGTGATGGCTGCAGTGCAGCCTTTTGGAGTGAGCTTACTGTCCAAGTTCAGGCTGTATTTTCTACAGCTTGGCTCACTCAGCAGACAATAATACTTGAGAAATAGCTGCCCCTCTGTTTGCTGAAGGACAAGGAGCTAAATGAGACATCTGTGAAATGTCTGTGAAATTATTATTTTAAGGAAAGATTAAAATTGCTTGTCTCAAGAAAAGGTGTGCTGCCTTGTGTATTTTTTGGTGTGGGTATAACCACAGTTATCACTTGGTGTAGTTACTGGGGTTGTTGAATTTCCATCCTGAGCTGGCCTGCTACCTCTAGTGGGATCTGTAGAAATGGTGTTTGTGAAGGAGGAGAACAAGGACCTTTGAACTGGTTTGACTGACTGAAGAAAAGCTGCAAACTGCTGTCTACATTTCCTCCCTCATTTTAATTCTTAAGAAGTCTTCCATGGTGTGGTGTGGGGCTGTTGGGCAGAGGCAGTGCTGGTGCTAGTGGACCACCACAGAAACTGACTTCATTTATGGAGCAATCTTCCCCTTTTGGAATAGCAAAGCTTCAGGCAAGGGAAATAAGATACAAATTAGAATGCAGCAGTAAGAAAAAAATTACTGAGTACTAAAAATAAATCATCTGTTTTGGCATTCTACAGAATGGCTATTAGTTAAGAGATTAAAACAAGTCTAATCATGTCTGAACAGCATGAAGGGAGTGTGTGCCATAGCCTAGTTTAGCCATTGCTTCAGGTTGTTTATGGCAAATTAGCCAAAATCTGCAAGGAGTGGCTGCCGTTGACCTAAGGTATATTTGGCACCAAGGAAAGGATTAGATGATAAATGCACCAAATGGGATATTAAAAAATGGATATAGAAGGGACAGCTATCACAATTAGAAAGCTTTTAACTCAGAGTCTAAAATTTAAAGCCTCAGACATGCCTAGCTGTTAATCCAGCATTTCCTCAATGTCACAGCAAAGGCATGAACCAGACTTGGAGCTGTTCTAACTCACAGCTGTGTTTATGTCAGTACTTCAATCTGCAGTGGTTACTGATGATTCACCAGGACCTTGGTCCCACACAGCAGCATGGCAGGTACTAAAGGTTAAGCATGTTGGCCTGCTGTAATTGAAATTATTTGGATCTGTATGAGCTGCAGCAGACTGAGGCTTTTGATGCAAATAAGTGTGAATGATGGCATCTTTTAAGCGGTGTATCTTCTGGTCTTAATCTCCTTTGGAATAGTTGGGAGGAGAGGGAATACTGAAGAAAAACGTGTGCCTGTTGCAAGTGGTGGAGAAGAAAAGCAAGAGATGTCCTCTGAGTAAAGACTGCTTTTTCGAAACCCTGACTTGTGGCTGCTTGGTTAAAATGCAGAAGATGCCCGGGTTTTGAGTGAAACATGCTTATTGCTGCCTGAAAGCTAGAGATTAGTTTATATCCTGTGTGCTTCTAGTTAGTAATTAATTGCAAGTATAAAATTATTTTGAAGCTTTTGGTTAGTTATTTGAAACTCTGTAATATATGAGTTGCACAATTATTATCCTAAAATGAAAGAAAAGTACTCAACTGTAAAATTGGTTCACAGTGATATCCAGTATCTTGGTATGGTTGTAATTTCTGGGACTTGGAAAGCTTTTGATATGTGTCTCCAAATAGCTGCAAATAGTCTCATGCATAAGAAACTTGAGGTTTTTGTGGGAATTGTTATTTACTCTAATTTTCAGATGATCGTGCTTGATGGTGACAGCCTTTCTTTAAATAGTTCATTAGTTTCCTCTGCTTATTTCTCCCTTTTCCTGCTCATAGATATGACTAAAGGACATATAATGTTCAAAGACCTTCTGCTTCATTTAAGAGCAGACCTGCTGGCTCAGAGATGATGGACAAAAAGTGATTTACTTATTCTCTATCCCCCAAAATTTCGAGGGAAAGAGGTGGAAACGTGTAGAATTCCTTAAAAATCCCATTGAACTTTCTCTGCTGTTTGCACTTCTCTTTTGCTACAGATTCTGTGATCCCTCCTGTCCTGACTCCTGGAGACCGATACTTCTTTGCCCTGTACACATTTAACAATTGTCTTCTTATCTTCTAAATTTCTACACTGTTTCTTGAGGGAACAGAATGAACAGCAGGATGGCTTTAGCTGTCACAGTGCCGGTGTGTGTTTGCAGTGGTTTCTTGGGCGAAGTCAGGAATGCTGTGGGACTGAAGAGGTGATGGAATCTCTTTGATTAGGTGACTTAATTGGGTGCATTTTATAGCTGCACAACATGGAGATCATGGCATATGCAACATGTTGGTCTGGCTGGACTGGCACTATTCTGTTTGTCATGAATGAATTGCTTAGGTTTAACTCAAAACATGTTTCTATTTTTTTTTCCTATGTAAAATTAAGCGTTAGTATAAGCTGAAGTAAGAATTTTTCCACACCTGCTGAGGGTGTTCTCAGGGTTTTGTTTGTTATTGTGTTTGAAATTACGAGGGTGCAAATGAGCAGGCTTAAGTTGCATGCCTTGACAAATTCCTTTCTGTAGTGGGAGTGTACCTTTCTCTAAACATTGAGTTAAAGTGCATCAGCACAGTGAAACATGAAATGTGTTGGTTTGAGCTAGATGTTTAAGAGCAGTTGTGAGTTCTGTGGATAAGAGAGCCACCAACACCTGATTTACACGGTTGGATTACTGTTGTTCAGCACATTTGCTACACCCCAACTTCCATTAAGTCAGTACAATGTGTCAGTAAAATTTTTTTGACTGTCCCAGTCTGTTTTAATTCAGTGTTTCCTTATGGAGAGAGGAAGAAATCTGGGTTTGACTTCAGGTAGATGTAGTTAAGTCATGACTGGGTCTAGCTCACAAGCCAATGGAGAGTTCAGCAGTTCATTCTGCATTTTTTCATATGAGGATACCCTGAATTTTGAGTGTCTGCAGTGTCTTAAAATGGGTTGAATGTAGTGAGGTTTGGCCTATTTTTCCTATTCCTAAAATAAATCACATTTAGTGAAAGAAGAAGGGGACCTAGGGTCAGTGGGCTGAATATGAGACAGCAATATACCCTTGCTGTCAAGAAAGCCAACAGCACTCCTGGGCTGCATCAGGAGTGCTACCGTCAGATCAAGAACCTCCCTCCCAACTCAGTGGTGATGAAACGACCCTTGCAGTGCTGTGCCCAGTTCTGAGCTCCTCAGCAGGAGAGAGACATGGACATGCTGGTGTGAGCCGATCAAAGGGCTGCAGAGATCATTAGGGGCATCTTATCACTGTGTGTTTTAAAAGAATAAATCAGAATAAAAGACACTGTAGGAAAACTGTAGTGGGGAAGGCTGCTTCTCAAACCTTTTATTTGCTTTGTACACATTTTTGAATACAATGTAATTGGCTGTAATGATTATCTGCTGTGGCATATTTTTGGGTTTGATGTAATGATTTTTGTCAAGAACATCCAGGTGTCAAAATTCAATGTTTGTAAAAAAGAAAAACAAAAAGGTAATTTGAGTAAGCAATTTGCAGCTTAATGCTATGCGAGATAGGCATTCTTTTCTTCTGTAAACAGTTGGGGGTATTTAATTTCACAGTGGAGTTTTTGTAGCTTTAAAGGTGGGATGGGGGAAGTAAGTTTTAAATGTGCAGGAATCTAAACTTCATAGCAATTTCCTGTAAACTCCTGTTTTGTGCCATGGGCTCGTATAAGTTCAAGAGCATTGTTGAAATTGGAGAAGTTTGTACTGATTTATATCATCTGTACAACTGGCTCCTTTTGTGTAAGCAGCTTATGTAAGGTTTGGCAACTGTACTGCATTTTGGGAGATGGAAAAAGTGTTTGGGCAACGTTGGCTGCTTTTTATTATGTCTGTGATACCTTCCAGCTCAAATGGAGCTGCTCTTGGAGGGCACAGCCCTGATTTCTAATCTTTGTGAAAATGATGACAAGAGACATGAAGCACCAGGACATAAGAAGTGACCTGCAGCTTTAAAACTGAGGGGAAATATGCTCCTCATCCTGGTTTTGCTCCTGCACCTGGAATTTTAAAATGAGTTCAACAGGGGAAAAAAACCAAACCAACCAAACAAAAAAAATCCACCCAAAAACAAAGCCAACAAAAAACCCCACTGTGGGGTGCAGTTTGCCAACTTCAAAATCTGTTTGTTTTTGCAAGGTGGTTTTCAGTCCCATTCTTCTGACAGGAGAGAAGCACCATTTACGCCCTGATTCAATGTGGTAATTTATATGCCAAAACCCAGTGACTTGATGACTGCAGCTGAATTGCATTTAATTAAGTTCTGACTAGAAAGCTTGGTTGTGAACCTTGCAGCTACTGTGCTTCCACATAGAGCAGTAACTGAATTTTATGGACTCTCTTGGGTCTGGTGCTTCTGGCTCCTGGACTGGATAGACTGTTGGTGGCTGTGTGTTCAGGAGAAAATATACATTTGCATCATAGCTTTGGTGGAGCTTTGGCTTTTGCTCTGCTTTGTTCCAGCTGGTATCTTTGGTGTAGCAAAGTGCAGTTCAGTTTAGGGACAGAATTGGTGCAAGTGCTGTGAAATTATTATTTGATGTTAGTCTCTTTTTCACCTTGCCCCTCCTTCCTTTCTGGCTTGGAAGTCTGGAGTTAAGGTTTAAAACCAGTGATGGGGGGAAGACACTTAAACATCTCTGAAGGACAAAAATACTGTAACCCACAAGTTTGTCCAAGGTCTGCTTTTTGTTTAGAGCTTCTGTGGTGCTGCTTGGTTACTTTTTTTTTTTTTTAAGTATTGATTTGTGATAGCTGCTTAGCAGTGAATTTTGCTCACAAGGCCTTTTTTTTCCTCTCATTAGCTCTTTGGGGATTCATGTTTTCATTTTCTTTTACAGCCTCAGTGCTGTTAGACTCTTATTGACCTGTTGCAGTGCAAGCAGGATATAAAACTCCTCAGATGCCAGATCTCAGTCCTAAAATGCGATGGATATAATGTGTAAAAAGATACTGGTTTTGATATTTTTGGTTTCTTACAATTGTTATGACGTGCCCTGGCCCAGGGGTATTTAAAACTCTGTAATTTACATTTAAAAACACCACCACCACCAAGAAAATCGACCAACCAAAAAAACCTACCCAAATGCTTGCCTTAGGCTCTTCATTGTCATTCAGTGTGCATCTTTTCAGCTGGCTTCAAAAACTGGGAGGCATAATAGCACAGGTAGTACCAGACTGAGACTCTTTGCTTAGTTGGCTTATTTTTCTGAAATGTTATCTGGGCTAAATACTGGGTTTTTTTTAAATGGTGAAATGAAAATTATAGGGATTGTTAGTGTACTGGACAACTGGAAAATAGGTTCTGTTTGAAAAACAAAAAACCCAGTCCTGAACCATCATTTGTCCCAGGAACACTGATGATGTCTTGACCGTTTGAAAGTGCTTGTTTTTTATCGAGGTCAGTAAGAGATGTGGGTTCTTAAGCTGTCTTTAAAAAAATAAATTTAGGAAAAATTCCCTCCCCCCCCCAAAAATAATATGTCGCTTATCATTCCAGGGTCTTGAATTAAGATTAGTTTAAATCAGGATGAATGAAATCAGGTCCTACATACAAACTGTTAAAGCATGCAGACCGATTTCTTTCTCTGAGAAGCCACTAGGAGCTTTTTGCCATGTTCTCCTCCTGTCCTTAAAGCTCCAATCAAAAGTGTCTGCGTTTGTGTAAGACTTGATCTTGTAAACTGGAGGCATTTGGAAGATGCAAGCTGTAAGGCCTAATGGTTACTTCAGGACGTTACTAAAATCTTCAATTTCTCCACTGTTTCTCCTGTATTGCTCTTTCTCTGATGAACCAGCTGGTGCAAACAGATTTCATTACTTTTGACAGGAGACTTTTTAATCAGATCCATGGGTTATTTCAAGGATAGTTAACCTCTGTCTTTCTCTTCATCACAAATCTTATCAAAAAAGCTTTCCTGCTGCCTCAAAATTTTCTCTTATTACTGTCCCAGTTAAGTTTGCAGTGCTGGTTTAGCTAAGCTTGTGTCATTCTTTCCATAATAACCATGGATGTTTCTTTTCTCTAGGATTTGTAACTTGTGCAAAACATTTTCTGTCTTCAGGTGATTCTGTGCTCCAGCCAGAACACTATATTTTTAACTTGGTTTGAACTAGTTTTGTCACTCAAAGTAGAGGAGGGAAAAAAAAAAAAAAAAAAAAAAAAAGAAAAAGGAAAACTTTACACTTTGTGCATTCTGGAAAATCCCTTACAGGCATGCAGTTAAAACATGACATTTTATGGCCTGTTAGAGTCTCATGTCCAGTGCTGTGTTGTGCCTTGTGCTGCCACAAAACGTCAAAAGAGCCCAGATGTTAGGGTGGAGGAGGAGGGATGGAAAGGACTACCCTAGCTAATTGTAGAGTCAAAGGTGAGTGACTTGCCTAGGGGGAGTTGATGAGAAATGCCTCTTTCTCTGGGCAGGTTTCACAGGTGCCTTCAGCTGGCTGGTTGCTGCCTTTATGTGCTCCTTCTGTTTAAGCACCACTGCTGCAGGAGCATTGGTAAGACTGGTTATTTGCTAAGGTAGCTGAGAGGTTTGGGTTTTCTGGTTTTTTTCCTTGTAGAATGCTAATTTCAGCACCAGGGGTGGGCACCAGGGAAGAAGTTCTCCATTGGGCAGGGGTATGGTTTTAAATGGACTCACTTAGACCAGGGAAGATCAGTCGTGCTGTAGGAGCAGCTTCTTACATTGATTTCCAAACTCCCAATTCTGAGTCCTGATGTGCTGAGACATCCCCAGACCAGAGCAAATTTCCTCGAATTTCCTCCTCTTTGAGGAGGGAGAAATTGTATTTGGTATTCCTTGGCTTGGCATGCACTCCTGTGATGGACCCCACAGGATTCTGTGGAGCACACAGAGGGAAGGAGAAACCTCTGCCTCTTTAGGTGTGCGATTAGTGCAGAGACTCAGTATACTCTGGGAAGTTCACTGAGAAGATCAGCTTTTTGATACTTGAGGGATTGCACCCTGTAGTAAGGACAAGGTGGTGACAGGGTATGTTGCTTAAAAAAAAGTCCAGCTGAGAGAGAAGTGCTTTGAAAGAAGGCTGCCTGCGCTCAGATTGTCCTCCTCATTGAGTGCATCTTCGTCCTGCTAACCCTAATGAGCTGAAATGTAGAGATGCAATTCTTCTGTGACAAGTTTGTGTGTGAATTTGAAAGTACTACTTTTGTACAGCAGTCTCTGGGAGGCCAAGAGTAAACACACATCACCTGTGAAATTAAACACTATTTTTTGGGAAGAGGCTCTTGAGTTGGAGCTCCTTTAATATCATATAAAAGCCATGAGGGCCCCTTGGTTTACAGACTTTTTTTTTTTTTCCCTTCATCTGGATGCATTGAGAGTGCAGGCTGAAATTTTAATGGAAGGCTTGAGGAGGGGAATTTTTTTCCATGATAATTTAGGGGATGTTTTTTCATCCTTTTAACCTGCTTTAAAGGTTTAATAGGACTTAGGTGTTTGATTTTTTTTTCCCTCCATTTTTTCTTTTAGGTTACTTTAAGGATTTAGGTAACTTTAATAATTTAGCTTTCATTTTGATGTAGGCTCCTTTTTAGTCTGCACTTATACATTTCAATTGCCACATAATATGGCTCAAAGTCACTCCTAATAGCCATATTTTTCTTCATTCAGCAGTCTATCTTTTGTCTGTCTTTATTCCTGTAGAGTTGGATGCAGATGGTGCAAGTTAGTGCAGATGAGCTGGATCAGACAACTGATTTGACCTGACCAAAAATGAGAATTTGGCCATATCAGTTTCACAGTGTGATTCAGCAGCTGGTTGTGCAGACAGGTTTTTTTATGTCTGCTTTTCTCTGTCTTTAGTTGTTTGTCAATAGCTGCTTCCCCACACAGTCTGAGTTGCCACAAATTACAGCCTGACTTGTTAAGGAAAACCAAAATGAGAGGCAATTTACATTCATAGGTTGTCCTGTGAACTGGGGCAGCTCTCAGCTACTGTTGCTGCTTTTTCAGGAGCAGTCAGTCTATCCTGGTTGCTGGAGCTGAGGAAGCTTCAGGAAGGCATCTGGGGACATGGCTGTGCCTCAGCCACTCTAACGTGAGCCATCTCAGGAACCTGAGGACTCACTTGTGTGGAAGTTTGTTATTTCAACTAGAAAACTTGTTTGACCCTCACACTCAGGTGTCTGTGTATTATGATACGAGCGAGCAATTTCTGTTTGTCTCTCTATCTGTATGGTTATCTATATTCCCCTCTTTCATGGGGTAAACTGCTCATGATTATGTGTGGTGCTAGGTGCTGTGACTGCTCTGGAACTGGAGATCTGCCTAAACTGGAGGATGCACATGGAGATCAGAGCATTTTGAGGTTAAGTGTGTTGTGAGGGACATGAGCGGGTGGTAACTGTAGAGCTGGCTGTTCCTGCTGGGCTGAAATGATGGCCCCAGCTGCAGGTGAAGCAGCTCCAGAGCCTCTGCAGTTTGCAGGAGGATCTTGTGCTGTGGAGACCGCCCTACAGAGGAACATGACAGCAATTACAAATGTAATCCCTACATCAGCCCTGAAGTGGACAGCATTCTCTCTCATAAAATAAAGCATGAATCTTTTTTGTAGAGGTGTGTTTTCACAATCCACTTTAGTTTACTTCCTTTGTAGTTCCTACTGTGACTGCATAGCGAGTGCTGTCTGCTTCAGGGTAGCTAAGGGTCTGGGATAATCCAGGTTATGAACCACCTGGCTAAGCATTGTGCAGGAGTGAATAGATGTCTCTTTACCACGCTTTTCTGGAAGCTCCGGTGTTAGGAGGACTTAGTTCAGAGACAGCTCAGGGCGCTTGCCCAGCTGGTGCCCATCTTGTCCTGTTGATCTGACACTGTTTGGGGAACCTGGCGAGGTGATGGGGCCAGTGCACAGATACCTGGTTATGTTTGAGAGCTTCCTCAGGGCAGAGGCTTTCTCAGCCAGTCCCATGGCCCACGTGGCTGTAATTGGGAAAGTGATGTCGTTTCTCTGACCGGCCTGAGGCAGCTGTGCCAGGAGTTGGCTGTGTTGTGTTTGCATGTTGAACTTGCAGGCTGGGTATGTGAAGCTGGGTAATGTTTACCAGCTGTGAGCTGGCTGTCCTCTTCTCACCAGACTATTTCTCTTGTTACTGTACGATCTCAACTTGGCACGCAGATGTCGTGTGATTTGCCACACTTCGATCTGGTCCTCTCCAATTGGTACGTGCTATTAATGTCTATTCAGGCTGCTTAAATTGCCCATAGGTGGAGTGATAGAGAAACTGGGACATAGATGGGAATGGGGAAAAAGAAAATATCCAAAAATTTAATGTCTTTCTAAGTCTTCATGGATTCATGATTTATTTTTTGAGAGAAATGAATTTTGGGACACTTGATCTTATTATTTTTTTCTCTATGGATTTGCAAAAGGAGGTTAAGCTGCGGTCATTGCCTGCTTGGATAGGTAATTAGTTGCTTCAGAATGCGTTTAGGATATTAACTTGTAATAACTGACCACACAAAGATGGTGCTCAGCTGTAAATGCTTATAATGATCAGATACTGCTCAGCATTGGAAGAGAATGGTAAATACATTACACAGAAGCAAAGCTTGTGAGATGATTTCTTGAAGGACTTACTTTGTGCCCTGTGGGCCTGGGGTTTGATTTACTTTAATAAGTGTGTTAAAGTTTTGGGAATAAACACTGGTCTCTGTACCCTGCTGTATGTATGTAGCATTAGAGGCTTTGCAGAGAGCTGCTATCCCAGAGTGTCTCTGGCTTCATGTGTGTGTGTGTCTCTTTCAGATACATGTACTGGACTGACTGGGGTGAAACACCCCGGATAGAACGGGCAGGAATGGACAGCAGCATGCGAAAGATAATTGTTGATTCCGATATTTATTGGCCAAATGGACTCACGATAGATCTCGACGAGCAGAAACTTTACTGGGCTGATGCAAAACTGAGTTTCATTCATAGGGCAAATCTGGATGGTTCCTTCAGGTAAGCTTTCTTTAGTTTATAATAAGGTGTATGTTATTTCTTACTTTCTGTGTTCATTTTGAAACGAGACTTTTTTCCCCAGTAGTGTAGAGTAATCCAAATACCTTACCAGTTCTTAATAGTCTTGCAAAAAATAACCTCACGTTCTATAAAACTGGTTTTAAGATTAAGACTATTTGTATCGGTATTTCACTGTAGACTGTTCACAGCCTTCTTGTACAGCAGGATTCTTCTGGTTCAGGCTCTTACTTGTCTTGAAACTAGTTGGAGATGCTTGTTTTTGACCCTAGACAATATAACATTTAACTTGTGTCTGGGATCTTATAGTATTGTTAATTTTTTTTACCAACAAGAAATACACATTGATACACACTTATCCGTGGCCCCATCCAGAGATATCCTTTATGTCACGCCTATTAATGAACCAATTTCGGGTTGTTTCAGAAAACAAGCAGTTAGGAAGCAGATTTTCCTAAAGCTGGCTGGAAAGCACAATGTGGAAGTTTTTTGGTGGCTGCTGTCCAAGTATGCTGCTAAGTTTTGGCTTTTGTAGACATGAGAAGTGATGCTTGAGGCAGGGCAGACTTAGGCATTTGAGATTGCATCTTCAATTCTGTGCAGTGCTCAATGGACAGGTTGTGTTGGTCCTGCAGGGTGAGTGTCATGCAGTAAAATGTCCTGCCAAAGTAATCTCTGCATTGTTGCCTGGCTTTGGTCTTCAGGTAGTTTTAAATGACATTTTCATTTTCATTATTTCATAACATTTTAAATGCCTGTGTCAATAAAATTGTTTAGCCGTGGTGAAAAGTTGGAGGAGTTCTATTTTACGCATTTCTGTGTAATAGAATAATATGATTTCCCCAAAAAAAAAAGCATTTTCCATGGTGTTTTTCATTATTTTTTACTGAGATGCATTCTATGCCTGATTTTCACAGTCATAAAAGAGCAATAGCAATATTGACATCCTTTATAAAACACTCTGAAGTTCCTTTGAGAGCCCTGTGTAAGAGCTGGATAATCGTGGCATTGTAGTCAGTGACAAGTATTGACTGACAGCCTGAAGCAGAGACAAGGGAAAAGGCCTTTGTGGAAGGCAGTGGTAGCTCCAAGCCTGGCTGCAGGTTCCTAGACAGAAAGAAAGGTTTTCATGTAATTCAACAGGAATGTGTTTGTCTGATTTGGGGCGAGTGGCAGAGTTTGAGGTTTCCGGGGTGTTTCCACAGTCTTCATGCACATACAAGTTGTACAGACCTTACTTGCACACGTGTATAAATCTTGAAGTTGTAATGGGCAAGTAAAATCTATTCTGCTCATTTGAAGGTAGAGAAAGGCCACCTGAAAGGGATCAAGACTTTGAATGCACTGATTCCAGCAATCTATCCAAATTACTTTGTGATAGATCAATGCCCTGCTTGTCTAGGTTTTTTCTGATGAACCATAAATCAAATAGTATTTTAGGAAAAAATAATGTATTTTGCATTAAGGAAAATGTGTCTCACTCCTGCATATTTTACTCAGCTGCTATATCATGCAAATGCACGCTTGAGGTCAGAATATCCTTGTTCAGGATGCATTCTAGCAGTTCCTGATGTCTGACTGCATGTGAACTTTGAGGTATTGTCCAACATTGTAGCTCCTGAAGTGTTAAGGATGCTGATAAAATGCCATGAAGATTGATCTTAATCATAATGACTTAAATGAAATTTTTATTTATTCCCTTTTCCATTCTACTGATCAATGCTGAAACAGTTGTCTGTGTATTTGGAACTTGTAGATTCTGATGTTAAGGTGTACTTTAGTAAGGGCTGAGACTAGATGGTAACTTTAGAAGTTGTTTCCGTTTCTTAAATATGGAGCAAACAAGTTTTGCTCATACATGACAATAAAGAAATCTGTGATGTTTCAAATGCTTCCACCCCTCCCATCCCAGAATTAATTCGGGATTACCTCAAAATTCAAATAAAAAGGGAATTTGCATTCTGTGTGGTGGGTTAAGGTTACTGGAGCAATCTAGCAAGCTTCAATTTGCAACCACATTTTCTGGAACCATTTCAAGGGATGTAATTACAGGAGAAAGAGAGACTTGATATCTAATGATGGAAATTGGGGCAATACATAGTGGAAAACAGCTGTTATGATATTAGGATACAGCCACTGCTGTTATTAGTTAAGAGGAAAGAGCAATGGTGAGAGGGGAAAGAGGAAGTGAAATTAGTATTTGTATTTATTCTGCTGTATGTTATAGTAAGAAGTAGTGGTAATTAGAATTTCTAGAAGAGTTTCAATTTTATCTCTAGAAGAGAAAGATTATTAGTAATTTTGTCTTCTTATGTATATGCCAATACTCATGTGCATCTGTCAGTCTGTTTTAAACTTGTCTATGTCTGAGTATATATCAAGAATTTTGAGGGCGTTTTTAATTCCCTTCTACCCTGGAAAATGCAGATAATTACCTATACTGCTCAAAATGAAGCAGAGTCCTTTCCCTGTCAGATATTAGCTAGTTTTTGTTTTTCTATAAATATTTTCAGTGAAAAAAAAATTGAATGCAGATTTAATATAGGTATAAGAAAATTAGGTTCCTCATTTTCCATCAGGATGACACAAATACTTCAGCTTTCTCAAAGTCCTGTGATGGAAATTTTGAATAATGCTTTGCTGTGTCACAACACTGGTTTGGAAGGTGTGTGCGTATACCTTTGTGTATACATAAAATGCATGGATTTTGTGAAAACTGGGTCCTTAGTGTTTTGACTGAGGAGTTGTCAAGCATCTTTTCTCTGACACTCAAATATCTTAAAAACTATTGAGTCTACGTTATATACATTTATTGCAACATGTATACATTTTGGGATCCTGTGAAAACATGTTAGAAATGTCATGTGTTTTGTGGCTGTCAGTTCAGCTAATTCTCAGAGGTATGGCTGTATGTCATTGAAAAAACATCTCAAATGTTTCTGATTTGTATTAATTATAAATATTTAGTTTTAGGAAAAGTATAACTGACCTTTGCTCTACGTTAAAAATTAATCTGAAAAAAATACTTATTTCTGCTGCAGACAAAGTTAAAAGGGGCCATTTAATGAGACTCATAGGTTATTTCTGCCTTTTTCTGCTAGAAGAAAAGACTGAGTGCAACTGAAGTTCTGGGGAAAGATGTCATATACTGCTTTAATCAGAGGAGCACTCTTTGGACCTAAGTTTCCTTGAAAAGTCACTTATATTTGGGTATTTGCACAGCTCCTGAAGTTAAGGAGCGTAAGAGGTCATTGTAGAGCCTGAATCAGATACTTTGATGCTCTGAAATGCAATATATATTTTATATATTTATTGCTATGAAGGGAGTAAAACCTTATTTTACATTTTTCAGCCTGCTTATTGCTTTTATCACCAGGTGGATCTCTTGGTCCCGTGAATTTGTTGAAAGACGACAGTTCCTGCATGATTTTCTACAGAGCCAAATTTTTTAATGTTTGGTAACAAGTGGAAGGCATCAATGTTTTAATCCTTGCTCTTTCTCCCAAAAAGGCAAAAAGTTGTTGAAGGTAGCCTTACTCATCCCTTTGCTCTGACATTGTCTGGGGACACGCTGTACTGGACGGACTGGCAGACGCGCTCCATCCACGCCTGCAACAAAAGGACGGGAGAGAAAAGGAGAGAGATCTTGTCTGCCCTCTACTCGCCCATGGACATCCAGGTCCTGAGTCCGGACCGGCAGCCCTACTGTATGTCCTGCTTTCCCTCAAACCCCCTGCATGGCTGGTGCTTGTCCCTCAGGGAAAACATTAGTCAGGAAGGTGCTCAGTGTGGAGTTTCAAAGTTGTGCAAAGGATTGGTTGCTAAAGGTAGAAGTGCTTGAGTCCTGTGCCTTGCTTGGAGCATTCCGGCCCAAATTGGTGTGAGCTCACTCACTGTCCCAGCTGGCAGCAAAATCCAAAATCCAGTGCAGTACTTCAGTGACTTCTTTTGGTTTGGAATATTTGAACAGGAACGGTACCAACTTACCTGGTATCTTTTAATGCCGTTGCTTTAAAGACAATAGTAAGAAATGCTTATAATTACTTTTTTTTTAATAAGTAAAATTGCCACAAAATATATAATATTCATGTTGTACTTATAAGTGCCATTTTTGCAGACCAGACTTGGTCATGGTTATCTTCAATACACATTAAATAGTTTGTGAATGTCTTAGTATGGAAGGGTTATTGTTTTGAGCTTTCATATGAACAACTATGTACCTCTTTTTTTCTATACATTCTCTGGTACTACTTCAAGTAGCAGTAGAGTATTGAAAATTGAGTAGAGCTGCATATATTTCATATGTGCATGTGATTCCATGTGGCTGCTTGTCTAGGTTTTGGAGTTTTTTGGGGATTTTGAGAATGGGACTTTAAAGCAGTGTTGTAAAATGTAGCTCTGGGAAGAATCAACTCTTGTCCAGAGGAAATACTCTTGCCATTTGGACTGTCTTCATTCTTTCTGCCAACTGTAAAATCTACTTCCCTAATGATAACTTTGTTATTCTAATGAAGTTTATAGGATGTGAGTAAACAGGCCTGAAAGTAAGCAGAAGGAGTTTGGAGATCATCTTGGGGATGGAACATGTGCAAATTTTCCTTGAGGTTGCTGGGTATCGACAGCATGCTGGTCTATCTCAGCTCCAGATAAGAGTTTGTGCTAAATTCTTGTCATTGCTTTTAGCTCCAGGAATGTCCCAGCCTTGGGTCATAGTATTTGAGTCAGTCACAAAGAAAATACAGCACATAGTGCATATGCTGAGAATAGCTCAGATGCCATTGACTTCATTAAGATCAGGCTTCGATTCCTTCCTCACCATTTTTTTTTCTCTGTGAGTGTCAGTGGAAGTAACAAAAGTCAAATTAGCCAGACATTATGTGCTTTTATATTAAAGTAGTTCAGATGATGATTCAAGCTGCAGTTTTGCAGTAATCTTGCAAAAGTTGCAAGTATTTTTTATAAGTGGCAATATTTATCCATGATTACTTATTAACATGGTTTCATATCTTGCTGCCATTTTTTTTCCCATCTAAAGGTTCAGTTGTCATATGCCTATCCCTGTCCTGTACATGCAATAGTACTGTAATGTAGGAATTGTACAAATTGTTATGTTTTCTTTTCTTTCATGGAGCTGCTTGTACCATCAGTTACATGCATCTCAGTTTAGGTGCCCCTGGAGTTAAGTGCTGGGGAGGGGGAAAACCAAGCATTTTATGTTGTGATTCCTCTATTTTTTAGCACTAAAGTTTATACCAGTCATTTGGGATTTATAATTTCTTCCTCATGGAGAAAACAAGGCTTATGCTCTTCTAGAAAAATTAGAATAAATCTGTTTTGTTTCTTCAAGTTCACACTCCATGTGAAGAAAACAACGGTGGTTGCTCCCATCTGTGCCTGCTGTCTCCAAGGGACCCCTTCTACAGCTGTGCCTGTCCCACTGGTGTGCAGCTGGAAGATGATGGCAGGACTTGCAAAGCAGGTAGGAACTTGGTTTTTTTCTGCAGTCACAGTATTAGTGTGGTTTGGGTTCACTGCTTTGGAGCCGATCCTTGAAGAAGTGAGTTGGGAGGAGCTGCCTGGTACAATGAAATGTAATTTTGCATCCAAACCTCTCACCAAGCTACCAAAGACAGTGATTTTTATGAACTAAAGTAATCCCTTGCGGTAGAAATCAGAGAGTTTTGTCTGTATTTAGGGTTGCCAGTTCTCTGTAGGAATGAAGAACACATTGCTGAAGGATTTTATTAGAAGTAAGTTAATGCAGGACATCTTTCCATTTGGACAGTGGAGAAGTTTCCCCTTCCTCCCATTCATGGTCCAGAAGGGATCTATGATAAAGTAGGGGTGGCTGAGTTGTTGAGATAACTGAGAAAATACTGTTCTAGGTGAGTTGTTCATGTCCCTGAGAAGTAATGGGAGGGTTGTGTATCACCTACAAAATGCTGTTTAGAGGATGACAGCTAGAGCATACCCTTTAATTAGAAAGTGTAACTAGATGCATGTTTTATATCCACAGTTTGAATGAACCTTGCAGCATGCTTTAAAAACTTGTTTTTTTCATTGATTGAGAAGTCTCTTTAAAGATGCGTCTTACAAAAGCAGGCAACGGGCACTGATACGGTGGTAGAACACTAGGAGGCAAGGGTTTGGAGAGTGTTCTGCTGACTCTGTTGCCTGTTTCCAGTGTGCTTTCGAGTCTAGTCAAATAATATAATCATTTTCTAGTGTGGCTTGATTTGTCTGTCTACTAGAGCAAGCATAACAAATGCCTTTCATTAGTGAGCTAGAAGCACAATTTAAACACTGGATCTCCAGGGTTTAAGGTCTGGCTTTATTAGCTCATCCTGCTGTAATTGAAAGGCTACTAAGAGGCTTTTTCCTTTACTCCTTCCAGCTTTGGAAAGTTTCCCTTTCACAGCTTTTAAAAAAACTTCCCTGAATGCTCAGGACAACCTTTTTAGACGTTCATATTGACCTCATGTTTCTGGCAGAGGGAATGAGGGTCAGCCTGCTTTTGGCATTTTGGCAGATAGCACAAGCAGGAACGACTGCTTATACTGTGCTTTCACCTTTCCATTGTCAGGCCAGACAGTCTGCCAAGGGTTTTCTGTCAAAGGAGGGCAAAAAAGTGGGATGAGAACAGGAAGTCTGGTTTTGCATAAGAATGTGGCTTTTTGGTTCAGTTTTATGGATTATTTCTTTCCCAAGCTCCACATCTTTTGTTGCCCTGTCTGCCTTATGCCAACATCCATGTGCTTCTCTTTCCCATCTTGCTAATTAACTCCTTGGTTGCAAGGAACTGACTTTTTGTTCTCCACACGAGCCCTTTGTAATGATGTTGTAGCAGGAGCTACAGATCCACGGGTGTTGACCACCTTTTCATTTTGTTCCCGTTGGCTTGGGCAGAGGTGCAGAAGCACAGAGTCACTTGGGCATATGAACTTCTTTGACTTCAGGCTGGGAAGTGAATCACACGAAAGCTGCTGGGGGTTATCTGCAGAGGGAAAAAGCATTCTGTTCTTAAAATCCCTGTCCACATGGGGAGTTTACTGGTGCAAATATAACTATATAATGTTACTGTATATATCTGACAGAAAGAATTATTGAGCAGAAAAGCCCTGGGGTGTTTAGGTGATTTTAGCTCTCTTGAAATATACAAACACTGGTAATGTTCAGATGAGAGCACTCTGTATCCCTTTACAAATGGTAAAGGGTGTAGGTAATTAACAAAAATTATTAATTCAAGGACAGGCTGTGCCAGTATTTGCCTTGCTGAGTTATGTCTGCATGTAATGAAACGCTGGATTTTTATACTTTGACTAAACTAATCATTGCTATGCTGGAATCTTAAGTATTGTGCCTGTGTTAAAATAATAGTTCATTTTCATGTAGTTTTAGCTTTTGGTGTTGATTCATTCTTACTTTCTCTCTGTTTCTAAAAAGTTGCTCTGAATAAGTAATAAAAAAATTACTTTTACAGTAAATATCCATCACTAATAACGAATATTGGATGGATGGATAGATAGACAGATAGATAAATAGCAACTGGCATCAAATATATGTTCTCCTCTGGAAATGTGTGCCTGTTTTGTGCAGGTAAATTTAGACCCGTGGTCCTAAGTCTGTTTTCCTCTCTTAGCTTGAAAATATTCTGCACTTCCTTGAAGTTCCCATGTCAACAAACCAGGGAGTTATAAAATTGGAAAGTAAATCAGCTGCTCCTGACCATGTACTCTTAGCAAAGTGAATGTTCAAGCTGTGGTCTTTGAAATGACTTAGGAGGTTGCGTTGGACCACGGCTGTGTTGTTGGATGTGTCAAATACATGGTTTTAGATAGGTGTCTGAACATAATCTTGCTGGCATAGAAGGTAATGCAGTCGCAGTTTGTAAAGCCTGTCAGTCTGATTGTTCTAGTTGTGCCTGTGGAGAGTGGCCTACTCAGTAGTAACTGGCAACACCTTATAACTTTCAAGAATAATGACTAGTGAAGTTTCATGTTTCCAAATGGAGCTTTGGTTCTTAGACTAGGAAGTTTTCTTGATTTGTGTTTTGTTTGATTTTTTGTTTATTTTGTTCGTTTGTTTGACAGCCTTTCCTAAGCTGACTTGAGCATTTGCATGAATATTTGAGAAAGGAACCAAAATTTGGTTGCAGTCATTTAAAAGGGTTGTGTAAGTCTACCAGCAAATAGGCCAGTTAAAAGCAGAGCAAAAGGGTGGAAGTTTCATAAGCTTGGGGACCTTCTTTTAGAAATTTTGCTGATTTAGGACTATCCTGAAGTTTTTCTTGCTTTCATTGTTTAAGGATCACATGTATTTTCTTTATGAACAGAATTACTTTGATTCATGTCCGTGTGCAACATTTCCTTTCAAGAAGCTGTTCCTTCTCTTCTGGAGCTCTCTTCCTAGGATTTAGTGAGTTCTGTTGTTGGGCCAGTGGTGGTTTGAAGTGTTGTGAGAAAGACAAATGTATTAATGGCTTATCTCCAACAGTGAATTGTTTGCTCCATTTCTACCTTGTGGGGCAGAGACTTCAGGTGATACCCATCACATCTCTTTTGAGCAGATTGCCCTTCCTCATGCTTCTTACTTCCAAAGTGCACAGTGAGTTATATGAATTTATCTGTTTCTCACTCCAGCTCTGGTGCACCTTTGGTGTAATTTGTACCACTTAAAGTGAATGTTTCCAAATAAAATGGAGCCGCATCTTTGCACCCTGTTCTGGTTTTGTGGAGCAGGTTTGTTTTGCTTTGCTGGGCTAAGCTGCAGTCTCAAAATATTGGATGACTCCCCCTGCTTTTTCCTTCCTTCTGTGACTTGACTATGTGGTTCAGTTTAATCACATTCAGGGAAGTCTAGATGTTTTTGTGCCTCTTGCCAGCTAACTGTGATTAAACCCTGATCCTAGTCTCTTGTACAGCAGCCCTGTGTGTGCATCCTTCCAAGACTGAGCTGGTTTTTATAAACAGAATTCAGCAGTATCTTTCTCTTATGTTTCTGGAAAATATACAATTTCTTTCTTCTGTGTTCATTGTCACTGGCATATGGCTATCACTGCAGGCCTTCTAAAGGAATGTCAAAAGCCTCATCTTTTTTCTAAGTGGATATATTTCCTGTAAGCTGTCACTCTGACTTCCTAAATTCCCTTTGTCTGTCAGAGTTGCATTTCCAAAGGTTCTTACTCTCATTGCACATAATTTTCTGATATCATAGTGTCAAGTTAGTCAAAGTATATAAATTAGAATTAGTTGGATAGCATTTTAAAAACCTATTATCCAGGGCTGATACTTGCAAAATATTTTTGGTATTCTGCACCTCACTCTCCCAAGTCTTTACTAGCTTGGCTCTATGGCTGTGTAATAAGTAGGATAAACTGTGACTGCAGCTAATGTTCTTTTTAATTCTATATTTTTTTACTTCAGCAAGGACACTCAGAGCTACACAATGTCAGAATTAGTCCAGATCCATGCAGCTTCTGGAAGCTGTGTACCCCTAGTTTTAAAAAAAAATATTTTTCAGGATTTTGTTTTGCTTCTCATTAAATATGTAATGCTTGCTGCAGTATATAGATAGAATATTTCAGTAAATGCTATGGAATTTTACTTTATTCATTATGCAAATTCATTGCAGCAATTTCACATGGCCTGAATATCATTAATTCTGGATCCATTTTACGTATCTAAATTCCTCTCTAACCAAATTTAAGTAGCTATTAGGAGGAACCTTTTTTTACTTGCTTCCACATAAAAACACAAACCAAAACAAGCCAAGCCTTTCTGTGACACTGGAATCTCTTGGAGATTTAATTTTTCTCTGATTTATTATCTTTCTATTTGTATTGGGAAAGGTCATATTTCTGTTGCCTTTCTTGTGTTTGAAAGCAATGTGAGAAGCCTCTTGGTAAGAAGGAGTAAGGGTGGTTGAGGTATAGATGTATTTGCATGCCATGCAGAGAGTCCGTAACAAATGTGACATCCAAGTTTACCATAGGTTTGGAGAAATGCTTTTGATATTTTGAAGCTTGCACAAAGGAGCGACTCCTGGAAATAAGGGCAGTGCCAACTGAAGTATGTTCCTTTAATACACTAGGCATTGGCTCAGTGTAGATCTAAGCCAGGGAATGTCTGGACAATGTTCTTGGTCAAAGAGTTTAATTTTAGGTGGTCTTGCAAACAACAGGGAGTTGGACTCAATAGTCCTTTACAACTTGAGATACTCTTTGAGTCTAAATAGACCAAGCAAAACTGTCTCCAGGAAGGGCTATAAAAACATAATTGATCCTCTGCTGTAGCTGAAGACAAAGAATTTGACTGCAGAAGCAACCCTATCGAAATGGTGCTTTATCTTCTGCTTACACTGATATTATTGCTGAACACAGAAGAAGTAAATGCCCGTGTGCTGGGGGACAGATTTGTCTGTGCCATGCTAGGTAATGGATTGCTCCTGTAAGAGGCCTTTTCCTAAAGGCTGTGCAAAAAATATGTTAGGGATAAATATCCAAGATTGCATCGATTCCTGTTAGTGCCTTGCCTTAATGCTGAGGTAGCTGGCAGGTTTGACAGTGGGACAGGTACCTGAATTCACAATTATCTTGGTGGCTTCTTTTCCACAGCAAATCTACCCTTAAAGAAAAGGGGGTTTACACTGCTTGAGATGTGGAAATTAAACTCTTGCTGTGCATCAGCATGAGCGTTCCTTAAAGCCAGCCTGAGAATTGCTGCTGTATATTGAGCTTCAAGCATAACATGAGTCAAATTAAAAATGTTACTCATTTTTAGAACCTTATATAGATTCAGTGGCAGGAGTTTGGTTGTTTTAAAGTGGCAACAAGGAGAACAACTTCTTCTGCTCGCTCCTCAAATTTACCTCAGTTGATAGGTACTTTATAGAAATCTGGTTCCTTTTAGATATCTCAGTCTAGGTGTTGTAGCTAACCAGCTGCTTTTTGCAGTAATATTGTCCCTGCTATGTTGGAATGTAAGTGGCCATTTGAGACATGGTACATTGACCTCAGCTCACCAGAGGCATTTCTCCAGTGGAAGGCAACTGTTCTTTGCTTGAAAATGGGAGAATTTGTCTGTGAATTGGTCTTGTGTGGTGTTAGAAGTTTTGGAGTTTCTGCCAGGAAGATGTGACAGCTGCAATTTCTCAAATAAATGAGGATATTGAGTTCTCCCAAATGAAAACCAGAAAAAAAACTCACATGTTTTCATATCTGGAAAAGAAAGTACTTGCTTCAGGTGTTTGAAGTGTCAGCTATACTTTTCTATCCTTGACCGTGCTTCGAGGCAGTTGATCAGGTTGGCTACTATTCCCAGTGTCTTTTCTCTTTGCCATTCTGCACATTGCAAAACAGAAAACTGTGGTTTTGGTACCTGCTGGCTAATACTGCAGGGCATACGGTGTTTTTTTTATATGCAGGAGATAGAAGAGTATTGAAGGAAGAAATGCTAAGGCACTTCTTCTCATCTCCTGGTGTGTATTTCTTGGTGCACATCATACATTTTAAAAGTTTTGTCTGTGGTTCCTTGGTGAGCAATCATGAATTTATTACAGCAGCTAAGCCTCGAAGCAAGACAGGCTGGCAGACAAATATCTTCATGGTGAAGTACTTACCTGATGCCATTTAACACCAGGGAAGGTTTCTTTGCTAGCATATCTTCCTGATAAATAAAGAGGAACAGTATGGATTAATCCAGACTTTCTGATTAAGTAGATCAACCACTAATTGGAGAAGAACAGCCTTTTTGAGGAAGAAAAGGGTCAGGGAAATATTTTTTATTTGGGGTAACTGCTGTAGAATCAGTTCTTTCAAGGACCTGATAAAGCTTCTGCTGGCATTGTGTGAATAACTGGAGTATTCTAGCATTGTATTCTAGCACAGTATTTTGTGTCTGGAGTATTCTAGCACTTGGAATATGCTGGAAGAGAAACCAGGTGTATCAGTAGATAAACTCTGATTACATTCTAGCATTAATTTGGAGCTGTATTGGGAAGCAGCACTCATGTCCTAATCTGTTTGTCACGAGAGATAAAAAAGCAAAAAGAAAACTGACAGCGTCTGGATATCTGCCTCTCCCTGTTGATGGCTCTGTGATTGAAGTGCAGCTGTGGAAAACCATCTGCTTTTGGTTACAAGATGCTTTATCTCTTAGGTGTCTTCTGTCCTGTGCCTGGTGTTTGACTACTGTAGGGAGATGTTATCCAGAAGCTGGAGGACTTTTTCCTCACTCCCTCTGTCCCTCTTGCACTCTCAAAGGTGTATTGGACTTCCTTTGCGTATCCGGGAATTGTTGAAACTGCAAGTTTGTAACTAAAAACTGTTCAGTAATGGGTCCCTGAGAATCTGGGAAATCTAGAGGGAAGTCTACCTCTTCTTGTTCTACTCCATTTCGTGAGTGGTTGTTTTCCCTTTCATTCATGTGTAGATCTTTGTTTTGAGTCTGTTTCCCCCTTGCTTTATTTAGTGTGTTATGTTGATGAGTTTATTTGATTTGTATTAAAAAATTACATTATTTTCTATTTGTAGCAACTTTTATGCTTCTCAATGGAGAATACTTTGTGTAGCGACAAAATGAAATAGCCTCATATGGAAATGGCCTTATTTATAATTTCACTGGATAAAAGCCATTAGAAACATGCCATAAGGAGCAAACCTGGAGGGAGTGAGGAGCATTCTTGAAGGTCTGCCACATCATCTAGTTCAGTTGTCGGTGGTTTTCCTGGGCTATGATGAATGAAACTTTCTTTTCAAGCTTTGTTGGTGCATGTTTCAAATTGATGACTACTTTCCAGGACTCTGAAACACTGTCTAGTTTGAGCTTATTTTTGTGGTTAGGGGTTTTTTGTTTTGGTTTTTTTTTGGGGTTTTTTTTGTGTGTGTGTGTGTGCTTATAAAGGAAATAGCATTGCTCTCCCTTTTCACTCTGTTGAATCACTGGATTGAATCTGGTTTTGTGCTGCAAAAGAACCACACCCTGGGTCTGCACTGTAAAGGTTTACATGTAAACTTTGTTATCTTGCATTCAATATGTGCTGGGAACATACACTGGCAAAGTCACCAAGACCCAGTGATAACTGCCTAAGCTGCTGTGACTTGACTGCTTTGTCCAGCTTTGGGTGGCCCAGTCTCTGTTTTACTGCATCCGTGTGAGGTTGAGACTCTCCCATGGTTTGCAAACCCTAATTTGCAGCTGTTTGTAACTTTTTTGTTTGTTTTGTTTCACTGTTTTGCTTTTTTCGTGATTGTGTCAGCTCAGAATTGAATTTTCTGGGGCTCCATCAGACTCAGCGCATAATAAATAATGCTTAAATTTGAAAGCATTGTACAGTTTTCAGCCTCAGAGAGGGCTCGGCTTGTGGGGTGTAAAGTATTTATTTCTGTTTGTGTAAAGGATGACAGCAGTGCAGAGAAACTTAATATGTTCAGGGTCTCTTGCTGAATGGGAAACAGCTGCAATTAGAAGTCAATAGAAGTGGGATTGTAGAAAACCTACTGTATTTCTGTTCATTTTTAATGTATTAATTATGTATCTTGTTGAGCTGTAATGAATTTTTGATCGTTGTCTCTGTGCATTTGAGGTGTTACTGCCAAAACTCTGTTGAACAGAAACTAGGTGGTAAAATGGATGTCAGTTCTAAAGTCAGTGATTCCTTACTCTGAGCCAATGGAATTGTGTATCTCCAGCAGGGAGCAGGTACATGTAAACTTTAAAACCTTGCTTTACGAGGAAACACCACAATCCAAAGCCTACCCTTTTTCTAGCAGTAGGGATTTCTGACAGACTTTTTCTTGGTCCATCCTTTTTCCTATGGCTTGCAATGAGCTGTTATTAAGAATTCTGTGCAAAGGGATGTTAATTTTTTTTGTTGTTAATAAAGAGTGGAAGCTGGGAATATGATATCCATAAGGTAAGAGTCAGATTTACCACTTAACATTCCCAGCTTTCTCTTCTCTTTCTTTAAAGCACACAGAGAATAGACCAACTCCTGGGCAGGGTGAGACTTAGTTGTTCAAGTGCTTTGAGGTCTTTGGATGAAACCTGTGTGTAAGGGCAGCTTCTTTGCTTGGTACAGCAGTAGCCAGATGGCTGTGCTGACCTTTGACTCTGGTTAATACCAGTGCAGTTATGATTTATATTAATGCTTTTTTGAGTAAATCTTCCTAAGAGTTACCTACTCCTCTGTCAGTAGTAACTTCTCAAACCTTTCTGCTCACAAGTGTGGAACTGAGTGTGTAAAACTGAACATGTCTCACAGAAGCTCCATCCTAAACTAGAGCAGAGTAACTGTGATTTCTGTCTTGCACCAGCTTTTTCTGGAAGAAACATTACTTTTGTCCTAGTCAGCTGCTTTGTGCTAATGATCTTATCAGCTGTGCAGTTTAACTAATATTCCATCTGTGGGATTTCATTTTGGTGGCTGTGTGAATGTGTCAAAACTCTGATTTGTAGGTGTTTTTTTTCTGGTTCAGGCAAAGTTAGAAGTCTGCTGGTATGATAGTGGAAGAAACAGGAGACAATAGCTTTTCACTGTAACATGCAGACAGATATGATGTAATTTATGAGTTATGTAAGTTCTCTGGTATTTCCTTTCTTTGTCGCAGTTGTTAGTTTTCCTTATGCTTACTTACCTTTCAATTAAATCAAGTCCTGTCTGAATGTGGCCACTCAAAACATTCTTTCAAAGAAACCTTTCCTGTTTCTATTTTGCTGGTTGCACACTCCCACTGCATGCAGTCCTTAGTCTTAAATTGCATGTGCAGCGTCCAGTTGGAGAGGACGTGGCCAGCCTTTGACAGCCCACCACTGTCACACAGTACGAAGCAGTCCTGCCTTCCTCTCAGACTGAAAGATAAATAAAGGCCTGAACTGGAATGCACAGTGCTGTTCATGTCACAGCTGGCTCTAGTAAGGTAACCAAGGAGAATGTATAAAAAGATTTTATTTCTAGGTATTGCTAAAGTTTGTTTCAACTCCTTAAATATGACTGTTTTCTATGGAGGTTGAGGAACAAGAAGGGGGTTTTACAGAGTTTTGTTGATTTAAATCCAGTGAGTTTCATTACATCTTTTTTTTTTTTTTTGGTGTGAAGAGTGACTAATGTTAAACCCTTGTGCAAGGTATTATAGTTGTTTTGAATATTGGAAATCTTATTAAACAGCATGGCAGTATTATCAATATTCATACACTCCATGTTTTATTCCAGAACCATACTGTGGCCCCCTTTTGCCATACACTGAAACTTTGCCAGGTAATTCCCAGTATTGCAGCAACCAACAAAATCTCTTGCTTTTTTGATAAATCTTCTTCATTTTTCAAGAGTGCTGAGATAGCTGTGCTCAAACAGCTTATAAAGGAGTTGCCTGCAGTTAAAGGTCTTCTAACACAGTACTTCTAACACACTCTGTTCAAAAAGCACTTACCATTTTGTTCTTTGGAGCAGTGCTAAAATCTCTCCTGTTTTTACAGCGTATCTGATTTTCTCCCCACAAGTATAGAGATTTCCAGAGTTGTTTGTAATGAGACTGAGTCTGTACATGCAGGTGCATGCTCATGCATATACATGAAACTGGGGGATGAGTCCTACAATAGGTCGTTGTTCTAGCCTAATTAGCAGACAGACAAATGGGAAAGGAATAGCATGGCCTTTTCTGGCAAAGATTAACAGAGGCAGCCACTGCAGTCCACATGTTTAAGTTGGGTGAATAAATTGGAGCATTTGTTACTGTGTTATAGATGTCTTGTTACTTGTCAAATGTGAAGTGGGCCAAGGGACGAATAAAAAAGGGTCTTGTTAAGCTGGTGAGATGGCCTGTTTTGCTGCTGTCAGCTCTGATTGCAGTTAATTTTGCAGATAGAATACAGTTGCCATTTCCAGCAGTGAAGCATGAATTTTTAATAACAAAAGCACAAATCAACCAAATCAAGGCAAGCATGGTATCCTAGCATAGATATTAAAAATACTGATTTCTGGGTATGGCAGGAAAACATCTTGTGTAAATGACAACAACAACAAAAAAGGTCTCCTGACCTGTTTCTCTAGGATTTATTAATTGCAAAAAGAGTATAGAATCTTCTTATTTGTTTTTTTGTAAACTCAAATGCTGTTCTGATGTCCCATCCCTGGAAGAGTTCAAAACCAGGTTGGGTGGGACCCTGAGCAACATGATCCAGTGGGGTTGGAATTAGATGATCCTCAAGGTCCCTTCTGACCCAAACTTTTCAGTGATTGTATGTCAACTAGAACAGTTCATCAGCTCTTACGGTTTTTAGGTCTTTTAGATCTTCTGAAAATTTCTCTAGAAGATCTGCAGAAAGCTTGGGCTGAATAGAGTAGAGAAAAATAAGCAGTTCAGAATTTAAACCAGTTGAAAAAGTAAAACTGTTTTATTTGGATATTTAAAAATACTTTCTAAATGGAAATTTTAGGTTGATCTAATTCCTACAGGTTTTGTATTTATGGTTTGCATAGAGAACTTTTCATAAACTTTTGCTGAAATGTTTGATTGCTGCAAATGTGATGTTGGAATAGCTTGCATTTCCTACTCCCCTCCAAAAAGGCTTTTGTTCATTGTGTGGTGTTATAAATGACCATGTTGTAACAGTTAGCAGTTCTCTCAGGAATCTCTTGATCATGTGGTTAGAGAAGTGACTGCAGTGATAGAGGTTTTTGAAGATGAAGTTAATGAAAATTATGTTATAGCACTTTAGCACTAGGTAAATAGCTGGCTGCAATGTGTTAAGCAGATTCTAGGGTATCTAGGATAACACTGGGCAAGTCACAGCACAACACTTCTGCAGCCTTGAAAACATTCCTACCAACATTAATAATCAAAATACCTCCATGATACAGATAAAACTAATGAGCCAGACAAGCGTGTTTGTCCAGGTTTTTAGAGAGACCCAGTGTCAGGTTCTCATCTCTTGGTGATGTGCTCAGAGCCTGCTGCCAGCTCTTTAGCAGAAATTTGTTAATGGAGTCAAATACGGTTATAACCAACTGTAATTTTAAACTGTGTTGTAAAAAAAATACAGGATTATCAAAAATTACCTATGATAACAGTCTGTTACAGACTTTCAAATGAGTGGTATAATGTACATGCTGTGGTAACATTTTCTCTGTTCATGTGTATTTTCATGTTCAAAGATGTAGGTGCAAGTCTGTCAAGTGTATTTTTGTGTTTCACTGAATTTTAAGCATCCCTACAGAATTGGCCATGTAGCTCATTCCCATTATTATTTTTTCCCCACAAGCCTCAGTTAGAGCTATGTTAGTAAATAGAAGAAATTACCAAGAGGCATCCCATTCAACTACCACCAAAATGTCCCAGTTGTCAGCTGAAGATTTTCTTTTTGTTCGCTACATCAGCAGGGAAAAGTTTTCTTCTTCCTGTTTATTTTTTAGCCATACGTGTCCAGGGGACAGAACCGAGATCTGCAATAGTATTTGCTTGGAGAAAAAGTCAGAGCAGCTGAATGTGTCAGTAACAAATTGTTTCTTTTGGTTTGCAAGAAGATTCTAGTCATGTAGTTGATTCAAGGTGCCTGTGCTTGTCCTTTTCCTGGTCAAAAAATACTTTGCATGCGAATAAATATGTGCTCTTATGCAGAACCTACCACAGAGCTGGATGAGATAAATCTGAGTCTGATTATTGCTGCTGTGAGGAGCTGAAGGCTGTTTTAGTATACTACTTGTGAATTTTAGGGGATGCTAACATGGTCTTTCAGCCTTTTGTCTAGTCAGCATTTCTAGACATAATCTGGGCCTTGGATTGACAGTTCCTTCCTCTGAACTTGTTCACAGTGAACCAAGGTGAACCTGCAATCCCTTGTGTGAAGAGGCAAAACATAGGCATTTGATTCTTATCTGTTTGTTCCCATGCAATGAGGCAATGAGGTAATGTTGGTTATCCTAGAAATACATGTAATATTGGTAATTGCTGTGTTATCATTTGCTAGGCATGTATTTGATGGTCCTCTGCTTTACTTGTACTTCAGTATTAAGGTTATGATTACAGACACATTGATATAGTAGAAATTCAGAAGTGGATATAAACTTGAATGCTCTTGATGTATGAACAGCTGCCATGCTGTTCCTTGAGTATTAACCACCTCTCTTGGACCTCTCTTCCCCCTAGGGTGTGTTCCCATGAGAGTGTTTCAAGAAGATGCCTGAAGAGATCAGTTATCTCTTCAGGACCTTACTCAGGACCCTGTTTCTTCATTGCAGGATCCTGTGCTGCACCATGTCATGGTCACTGCAGCCAGGGCTGCCCCCAGCATTCATGTCCCAGCCAGTTCTTTGGTGTTAGCCAGTACAAGGTCCTGCAGCACGTCTTTCCTCACTGGCCTCTCCACCACCTGTGTTAGAAAGCTGTCATCAGTGCTCTGCAGGAGCCTCGTGCCCTGTGTGTGCTCGGCTGTGTTGTTCCTCCAGCAGAGATGGGGGTGGCTGAAGTCACCCATAAGAACCAGAGTCTGGGACTGTGAGGCTCCTTCTGGCTGTCTGTAAGAGACCTCACACGTGGTCCTCCTGATCTGGTGTGCTGTAACAAACACCCACAACAGTGTCCCCCCGATGGGTCTGTTCTTTAACCCTAACCCATAAGCTCTTGACTCGCTCATCATCCTCCCTGAGACAGAGCACCACGTGTTCCAGGTGTTCTCTTCAATGGAAAGCAACTCCAACATCTTGCCTGTCTTTTTAAATGTATAATTGAAAACCCTTCAGTGTTTGTATAGCACTTAAATGACCAGATGCATCCCCCTTTCCGTGTTGAGTTTTGAGGCCTGAATTTTTACTTAACTTGCACTTAACAGTTTTTATTTTGACTCCTATGATGAAGTATTTCAGAAGCATAGAAGCTAGGCATAAAACTGTTACATTAAGTATTTGGTTCTGCTGTAGTTGCTGTCTCTCTCTTGCTTTGCTGTCATGAATGCATGGGCTTTCATTCCTCCTGTTTCTCCTGGGGGTTTTTGAGCTCTGAATTGTTGTTTCTGTCCTTCTACCTAAGCCTTCCCTCAAAGTGATGCTGTCCTTACCAGGCCTTGTCAGCTGATGCTGACTGGGGAAGCATTCTTGCTGGAGCCCCTCCCTGTGCCAGCACAAGTGTTTGTGGAGCTCTGCAGATCTGGTGGTTAACTTAGGCCCGTGGCTTTATTTCTGCTGAGCTGGTTTGTGTTTGGATCAGCTCCCTGGTATGGTTTGTAACACGCAGCCATAGTACAAGGCTATGCTGTGCTTGCACGTGAGAATGGGTGACGCAGAAGTGAGAACAAGCAGCCCATGGCAAGGAGGCACTGCTTCATCCAAGAGTTGTGGCGGCTTGAGGTGGTTCAGAGTGCTTAAATTATATTAAAATCCTACACTTTTAGATCCTTTCTGTCATTATACACTTATGCCCTTAGCAGTATTTCTTTTCAGAGTTTCTGATATTATATGTGGAGGCTAAACCCTGATTTTCAAACTCCAAACCAAATCCAGCACCCATACTGGATGTGAATTAGGTTGTGCTGTAGAATAGATTCAACTTCTTTGTCTCCAGAACTACATAAGCGTGTCTAGGTGTGAAATATTTCCAGAAGAATGTTCTCATGAGAATTTGAATTTATGTTCTTCTTAGTGGGTTCAAAAGATATGTCCCCATGTTAGTCATTTTCATTCAGTCTCAGCTTTAGGGGGGAACTGGAAATTGCCACCTCCTAGTGTTGTTTGCTGGTCTGGATGAAACGGAACAAATTACTTTTATTCAGGTTTCCAGTTTTGGAATATTGCTAAACAATACATTTCCTTGTCAGTTTTCAAAATACACAGTATCAACTTCGTAACAGAAGTAGGGAAAAAAAGCCATATACTTCTCTTTTTGTACTGAAGCAACTGCACATTTTGCTGTCTGTCCTCTTTTTTGCGCTAACAAAAGAAGCTGGCACTTCAGTGTCAGACAACACTGAATGTTTGTCATTTGCCATTTGTCCTTGAAATGTACTCCAAGTTGTTCTTTGGCACCCTTTCCACAAGCATGAAAGCTTTGCACTGGGGAGAAAGACTAGAGAGAAAGGATCACCAATCCTGTTGCCTTAAAATTGTTTTGCATCAACTTCGGCCAAATGATAAATACTTGCTGTGGTTGTGACTTGTTTTCTTATTAGACTGTCTGGAGTAAATCATAAATGGAATTTGTTTACAAAATACTCCAGTCTTCTGTTAGCCCCTCTCATTTATTGCGTAGGGCATGTGTGAAAACTTGTCTAGGGCTCCAGTAGAGCTAGTGAGATATTTGGCTGAGCAAGTCTCTGTAATGTGATGAAACATTTGGACCTGCACCCACCAAATTTTTTATTTTTTTTATTTTTTTTATTTTTTTTTAGATTCTAGAGACTGCTATGGTCTGTATTAGTTTAGAAGGCTGGGAGAAATTGTCTTCTAAAATACAAGCAAGTCTATATGATCGTGAAAACTTGATGTCCTTATTTAAGGAAATCTCGTTACAGTAGCAGTTCACAGCCTGCTGTGCTCTACTGAAATCTTCACAGCAATAGCGATGGAAATGATGCCATCAATGCTTTTCTCCCAGGTGCTGAGGAAGTCTTGCTGCTCGCTAGAAGAACTGACTTGAGGAGGATTTCCCTGGACATGCCGGATTTCACTGACATCATTCTGCAGATAGACAACATCAGACATGCGATTGCCATTGACTACGACCCTGTGGAAGGCTACATCTACTGGACGGATGACGATGTCCGGGCAATTCGTCGGGCCTATCTTGATGGCACTGGAGCCCAGACTCTGGTGACCACGGAAATCAACCATCCAGATGGGATTGCTGTGGACTGGGTGGCCAGGAACCTGTACTGGACTGACACTGGCACAGACCGCATCGAAGTGACCCGGCTGAATGGCACGTCAAGGAAGATCCTTATCTCAGAAAACCTGGATGAGCCTCGAGCCATAGTGCTCAACCCTGTAATGGGGTAAGTTTTGTGCTTAGTGAGAGCCCTGTGGTAGGTCTTGGGATCCAGCTTATGGTCTTCTGAAACTGAAAATGTGCAAATTGCAGGGTGATGTGTGTACTGTTTGTCAGATATTCAGGAAATGACTGGTTTTCTCTTGATTCATCCCTTTAATAACTGTGTATGTAAAAGGTGACTTCTACATATAGTATTCTTCAATGAACACTATATTGGGTGTTTGGTTGAATTTTCTATTCTCTTCAGTGTTATCCTGACTATGAAAGAATTGGGCCACTGCATATTTTCAGTAGTTTAATTTATTTACTGCTCAAACTTTAGATTGTCTTCACTGATTACAGTTTCAGTTGGCTTGATTGCTGTTGGGGAAGCAGAAAGCAAATTCTATCAAAAGCAACACAGACCTTAACTCTTGTCTTGCCTCTTGCATGCACTAACTGTTCTCCCCCACCCGCCCCCCC